>CAMAOD020000166.1:127500-141311 GCA_945859595.2 Megachile willughbiella
CAGAGACAGAGACAGAGACAGAGACAGAGACAGAGACAGAGACAGAGACAGAGGCAGAGACAGAGACAGAGACAGAGACAGAGACAGAGACAGAGACAGAGACAGAGACAGAGACAGAGACAGAGACAGAGACAGCGACAGGGACAGAGACAGAGACAGAGGCAGAGACAGAGAGACATAGGCACGGAGGCAGAGATGCAGAGACAGAGACAAAGAGACAGAGGCAGAGGCACACAGGCAGAGACCCAGAGACAGAGACAGAGACAGAGATAGAGACAGAGACAGAGACAGAGATAGAGACAGAGACAGAGACAGAGACAGAGACAGAGACAGACACAGAGACAGAGACAGAGACAGAGACAGAGACAGCGACAGGGACAGGGAGAGGGACAGGGACAGAGACAGAGGCGGAGACAGAGACAGAGACAGGGACAGAGACAGAAACAGAGACAGAAACAGATACGGGGACAGAGACAGGGGCAGAGATAGAGACAGAGACAGAGACGGAGACAGAGGCAGAGGCACAGACACAGACAGAGACAAAGACAGAGACGGACGCAGAGACTGAGACAGAGGCAGAGAAAGAGACAGAGACAGTGAGAGAGACAGAGACAGAGACAGAGACAGAGACAGAGGCAGAGTCTCAGACAGAGACAGAGACAGAGACAGAGACTGAGACAGAGACAAGGGCAGAGACAGAGGCAGAGACAGAGACAGGGGCAGAGACAGAGACAGAGACAGAGACAGAGACAGAGACAGAGACAGAGACAGAGACAGAGACAGAGACAGAGACAGAGACAGAGACAGAGACAGAGACAGAGACAGAGACAGAGACAGAGACAGAGACAGAGACAGAGACAGAGACAGAGACAGAGACAGAGACAGAGACAGAGACAGAGACAGAGACAGAGACAGAGACAGAGAGACATAGGCACGGAGGCAGAGATGCAGAGACAGAGACAAAGAGACAGAGACAGAGACAGAGACAGAGACAGAGACAGAGACAGAGACAGAGACAGAGACAGCAACAGGGACAGGGAGAGGGACAGGGACAGAGACAGAGGCGGAGACAGAGACAGAGACAGGGACAGAGACAGAAACAGAGACAGAAACAGATACGGGGACAGAGACAGGGGCAGAGATAGAGACAGAGACAGAGACGGAGACAGAGGCAGAGGCACAGACACAGACAGAGACAAAGACAGAGACGGACGCAGAGACTGAGACAGAGGCAGAGAAAGAGACAGAGACAGTGAGAGAGACAGAGACAGAGACAGAGACAGAGGCAGAGTCTCAGACAGACACAGAGACAGAGACAGAGACTGAGACAGAGACAAGGGCAGAGACAGAGGCAGAGACAGAGACAGGGGCAGAGACAGAGACAGAGACAGAGACAGAGACAGAGACAGAGACAGAGACAGAGACAGAGACAGAGACAGAGACAGAGACAGAGACAGAGACAGAGACAGAGACAGAGACAGAGACAGAGACAGAGACAGAGACAGAGACAGAGACAGAGACAGAGACAGAGACAGAGACAGAGACAGAGACGGAGACAAAGACCGTGACAGAGGCAGAGACACAGACAGAGACAGAGACGGAGACAGGGACAGAGACAGATGCATAGACAGAGACAGAGACAGAGACAGAGACAGAGACAGAGACAGAGACAGAGACAGAGACAGAGACAGAGACAGAGACAGAGACAGAGACAGAGACAGAGACAGAGACAGAGACAGAGACAGAGACAGAGACAGAGACAGAAACAGAGACAGAGACAGAGACAGCGACAGGGACAGGGAGAGGGACAGGGACAGAGACAGAGGCGGAGACAGAGACAGAGACAGAGACAGAGACGGAGACAGTGACAGAGACAGAAACAGGCACAGAGACAGAGACAGAAACAGAGACAGAGACAGAGACAAAGACAGAGACAGAGACAGAGACGGAGACAGGGACAGAGACAGATGCATAGACAGAGACAGAGACAGAGACAGCGACAGGGACAGGGAGAGGGACAGAGACAGGGAGACATAGGCACGGAGGCAGAGATGCAGAGACAGAGACAAAGAGACAGAGGCAGAGGCACACAGGCAGAGACCCAGAGACAGAGACAGAGACAGAGACAGAGATAGAGACAGAGACAGAGACAGAGATAGAGACAGAGACAGAGACAGAGACAGAGACAGAGACAGAGACAGAGACAGAGACAGAGACATATACAGAGACAGAGACAGAGACAGAGACAGATACGGGGACAGAGACAAAGACAGAGACAGAGACAGAGACGGAGACAGGGACAGAGACAGAGACAGAGACAGAGACAGATACGGGGACAGAGACAAAGACAGAGACAGAGACAGAGACGGAGACAGGGACAGAGACAGATGCATAGACAGAGACGGAGACAGAGACAGAGACAGAGACAGAGACAGAGACAGAGAGACATAGGCACGGAGGCAGAGATGCAGAGACAGAGACAAAGAGACAGAGGCAGAGGCACACAGGCAGAGACCCAGAGACAGAGACAGAGACAGAGATAGAGACAGAGACAGAGACAGAGATAGAGACAGAGACAGAGACAGAGACAGAGACTGAGACAGAGACAGAGACAGAGACAGAGACAGAGGCAGAGACAGCGACAGGGACAGGGAGAGGGACAGAGACAGGGAGACATAGGCACGGAGGCAGAGATGCAGAGACAGAGACAAAGAGACAGAGGCAGAGGCACACAGGCAGAGACCCAGAGACAGAGACAGAGACAGAGATAGAGACAGAGACAGTGACAGAGATAGAGACAGAGACAGAGACAGAGACAGAGACAGAGGCAGAGACAGAGACAGAGACAGAGACAGAGACAGAGACAGAGACAGAGACAGAGACAGAGACAGAGACAGAGACAGAGACAGAGACAGAGACAGAGACAGAGACAGCGACAGGGACAGGGAGAGGGACAGGGACAGAGACAGAGGCGGAGCCAGAGACAGAGACAGGGACAGAGACAGGAACAGAGACAGAAACAGATACGGGGACAGAGACAGGGGCAGAGACAGAGACAGAGATAGAGACAGAGACAGAGACAGAGATAGAGGCAGAGACAGAGACGGAGACAGAGACGGAGACAGGGACAGAGACAGATGCATAGACAGAGACAGAGACAGAGACAGAGACAGAGACAGAGACAGAGACAGAGACAGAGACAGAGACAGAGACAGAGACAGAGACAGAGACAGAGACAGAGACAGAGACGGAGACAGAGACAGAGACAGAGACAGAGACAGAGACAGAGACAGAGACAGAGACAGAGACAGAGACAGAGACAGAGACAGAGACAGAGACAGAGACGGAGACAAAGACCGAGACAGAGACAGAGACACAAACAGAGACAGAGACAGATACAGAGACAGAGACAGAGACAGAGACAGAGATAGAGACAGAGACAGAGACAGAGACAGAGACAGAGACAGAGACAGAGACAGAGACAGAGACAGAGACAGAGACAGAGTCAGAGACAGAGACAGAGACAGAGACGGAGACAAAGACAGAGACAGAAACAGGGACAGAGACAGAGACAGAGACGGAGACAAAGACAGAGACAGAGACAGAGACAGAGACAGAGACAGAGACAGAGACAGAGACAGAGACAGAGACAGAGACAGAGACAGAGACAGCGACAGGGACAGGGAGAGGGACAGGGACAGAGACAGAGGCGGAGACAGAGACAGAGACAGGGACAGAGACAGAAACAGAGACAGAAACAGATACGTGGACAGAGACAGGGGCAGAGATAGAGACAGAGACAGAGACGGAGACAGAGGCAGAGGCACAGACACAGACAGAGACAAAGACAGAGACAGAGACAGAGACACAGACGGCGACAGGGACAGGGAGAGGGACAGGTACAGAGACAGAGACAGAGACAGAGACAGAGACAGAGACGGAGACAGAGACAGAGACAGAGACAGAGACAGAGACGGACGCAGAGACTGAGCCAGGGACAGAGACGGAAACAGAGACAGAGGGAGAGACAGCGACAGAGACAGAGACAGAGACAGAGGCAGAGACAGAGACAGAGACAGAGACAGAGACAGAGACAGAGACGGAGACAGAGACAGAGACAGAGGCATAGACAGGGACAGAGACAGAGACAGAGACAGAGACAGAGACAGAGACAGAGGCAAAGACAGAGACAGAGACAGAGACGGAGACAAAGACCGAGACAGAGGCAGAGACAGACAGAGACAGAGACAGAGACAGAGGCAGAGACTGAGACAGAGACAGAGACAGAGGCAGAGACAGAAACAGAGACAGAGACAGAGACAGGGACAGAGACAGAGACATCGACGGAGATAGAGGCAGAGACAGAGACAGAGACGGAGAACGAGACAGAGCCAGAGACAGAGCCAGAGACAGAGACAGAGACAGAGACAGAGGGAGAGACAGCGACAGAGACAGAGACAGAGGAAGAGACAGAGCCAGAGACAGAGACAGAAACAGAGACAGAGGGAGAGACAGCGACAGAGACAGAGACAGAGACAGAGACAGAGACAGCGGCAGAGACAGAGACAGAGACAGAGACAGAGACAGAGACAGAGACAGAGACAGAGACAGAGACAGAGACAGGGACAGGGAGAGGGACAGGGACAGAGACAGAGGCGGAGACAGAGACAGAGACAGGGACAGAGACAGAAACAGAGACAGAGACAGATACGGGGACAGAGACAGGGGCAGGGACAGGGACAGAGACAGAGACGGAGACAGAGGCAGAGGCACAGACACAGACAGAGACAAAGACAGAGACAGAGACAGAGACAGAGACAGCGACAGGGACAGAGACAGAGACAGAGACAGAGACAGAGACAGAGACAGAGACAGAGACAGAGACAGAGACAGAGAGACATAGGCACGGAGGCAGAGATGCAGAGACAGAGACAAAGAGACAGAGGCAGAGGCACACAGGCAGAGACCCAGAGACAGAGACAGAGACAGAGATAGAGACAGAAACAGAGACAGATATAGAGACAGAGACAGAGACAGAGACAGAGACAGACACAGAGACAGAGACAGAGACAGAGGCAGAGACAGAGACAGAGACAGAGACAGAGACAGAGATAGAGACAGAGACAGAGACAGCGACAGGGACAGGGAGAGGGACAGGGACAGAGACAGAGGCGGAGACAGAGACAGAGACAGGGACAGAGACAGAAACAGAGACAGAGACAGAGACAGATACGGGGACAGAGACAGAGGCAGGGACAGGGACAGAGACAGAGACGGAGACAGAGGCAGAGGCACAGACACAGACAGAGACAAAGACAGAGACAGAGACAGAGACAGAGACAGCGACAGGGACAGAGACAGAGACAGAGACAGAGACAGAGAGAGAGACAGAGACGGAGACAGAGACAGAGACAGAGACAGAGACAGAGACAGAGACAGAGAGACATAGGCACGGAGGCAGAGATGCAGAGACAGAGACAAAGACAGAGACAGAGACAGAGACGGAGACAGGGACAGAGACAGATGCATAGACAGAGGCAGAGACAGAGACAGAGACAGAGACAGAGGTAGAGACAGAGACAGAGGCAGAGACAGAGACAGAGACAGCGACAGGGTCAGGGAGAGGGACAGGGACAGAGACAGAGACAGAGACAGAGACAGAGACAGAGGCAGAGACGGAGACAGAGACAGAGACGGACGCAGAGACTGAGCCAGGGACAGAGACGGAAGCAGAGACAGAGGGAGAGACAGCGACAGAGACAGAGACAGAGACAGAGGCAGAGACAGAGACAGAGACAGAGACAGAGACAGAGACAGAGACAGAGACAGAGACGGAGACAGTGACAGAGACAGAGACAGAGACAGACACGGAGACAAAGACCGAGACAGACGCAGAGACTGAGACAGAGGCAGAGACAAAGACGGATACAGAGACAGAGACAAAAACAGGGACAGAGACAGAGACAGAGACAGAGACAGAGACAGAGACAGAGACAGAGACAGAGACAGAGACAGAGACAGAGACAGAGACAGAGACAGAGACAGAGACAGAGACAGAGACAGAGACAGAGACAGAGACAGAGACAGAGACAGAGACAGAGACAGAGACAGAGACAGAGACAGAGACAGAGACATAGACGGAGACAGAAACAGAGACAGGGACAGAGACAGAGACAGAGACAGAGACAGAGACAGAGACAGAGACAGAGGCAGAGACGGAGACAGAGGCAGAGACGGACGCAGAGACTGAGCCAGGGACAGAGACGGAAGCAGAGACAGAGGGAGAGACAGCGACAGAGACAGAGACAGAGACAGAGGCAGAGACAGAGACAGAGACAGAGACAGAGACAGAGACGGATACAGAGACAGAGACAGAGGCATAGACAGGGACAGAGACAGAGACAGAGACAGAGACAGAGGCAAAGACAGAGACAGAGACAGAGACGGAGACAAAGACCGAGACAGAGGCAGAGACAGACAGAGACAGAGACAGAGACAGAGGCAGAGACTGAGACAGAGACAGAGACAGAGGCAGAGACAGAAACAGAGACAGAGACAGAGACAGGGACAGAGACAGAGACATCGACGGAGATAGAGGCAGAGACAGAGACAGAGACGGAGAACGAGACAGAGGCAGAGACAGAGCCAGAGACAGAGACAGAGACAGAGACAGAGGGAGAGACAGCGACAGAGACAGAGACAGAGCCAGAGACAGAGCCAGAGACAGAGACAGAAACAGAGACAGAGGGAGAGACAGCGACAGAGACAGAGACAGAGACAGAGACAGAGGCAGAGACAGAGACAGAGGCAGAGACAGAGACAGAGACAGAGACAGAGACAGAGACAGGGACAGGGAGAGGGACAGGGACAGAGACAGAGGCGGAGACAGAGACAGAGACAGGGACAGAGACAGAAACAGAGACAGAGACAGATACGGGGACAGAGACAGAGGCAGGGACAGGGACAGAGACAGAGACGGAGACAGAGGCAGAGGCACAGACACAGACAGAGACAAAGACAGAGACAGAGACAGAGACAGAGACAGCGACAGGGACAGAGACAGAGACAGAGACAGAGACAGAGACAGAGACAGAGACAGAGACAGAGAGACATAGGCACGGAGGCAGAGATGCAGAGACAGAGACAAAGAGACAGAGGCAGAGGCACACAGGCAGAGACCCAGAGACAGAGACAGAGACAGAGATAGAGACAGAAACAGAGACAGATATAGAGACAGAGACAGAGACAGAGACAGACACAGAGACAGAGACAGAGACAGAGGCAGAGACAGAGACAGAGACAGAGACAGAGACAGAGACAGAGACAGAGACAGCGACAGGGACAGGGAGAGGGACAGGGACAGAGACAGAGGCGGAGACAGAGACAGAGACAGGGACAGAGACAGAAACAGAGACAGAGACAGAGACAGATACGGGGACAGAGGACAGAGGCAGGGACAGGGACAGAGACAGAGACGGAGACAGAGGCAGAGGCACAGACACAGACAGAGACAAAGACAGAGACAGAGACAGAGACAGAGACAGCGACAGGGACAGAGACAGAGACAGAGACAGAGACAGAGAGAGAGACAGAGACAGAGACAGAGACAGAGACAGAGACAGAGACAGAGACAGAGACAGAGACAGAGACAGAGACAGAGACAGATACGGGGACAGAGACAGAGGCAGAGATAGGGACAGAGACAGAGACAGAGACAGAGACAGAGACAGAGACAGAGACAGAGACAGAGACAGAGACAGAGACAGAGACAGAAACAGAGACAGAGACAGAGACAGAGACAGAGACAGAGACAGAGACAGAGAGACATAGGCACGGAGGCAGAGATGCAGAGACAGAGACAAAGAGACAGAGGCAGAGGCACACAGGCAGAGACCCAGAGAAAGAGACAGAGACAGAGATAGAGACAGAGAGAGAGACAGAGATAGAGACAGAGACAGAGACAGAGACAGAGACAGAGACAGAGACAGAGACAGAGACAGAGACAGAGGCAGAGACAGCGACAGGGACAGGGAGAGGGACAGAGACAGGGAGACATAGGCACGGAGGCAGAGATGCAGAGACAGAGACAAAGAGACAGAGGCAGAGGCACACAGGCAGAGACCCAGAGACAGAGACAGAGACAGAGACGGAGACGGAGACAGAGACAGAGACAGAGAGACATAGGCACGGAGGCAGAGATGCAGAGACAGAGACAAAGAGACAGAGGCAGAGGCACACAGGCAGAGACCCAGAGACAGAGACAGAGACAGAGATAGAGACAGAGACAGAGACAGATATAGAGGCAGAGACAGAGACGGAGACAGAGACAGAGACAGAGACAGAGGCAGAGGCAGAGACAGCGACAGGGACAGGGAGAGGGACAGGGACAGAGACAGAGGCGGAGACAGAGACAGAGACAGAGACAGAGACAGAGAGACATAGGCACGGAGGCAGAGATGCAGAGACAGAGACAAAGAGACAGAGGCAGAGGCACACAGGCAGAGACCCAGAGACAGAGACAGAGACAGAGATAGAGACAGAGACAGTGACAGAGATAGAGACAGAGACAGAGACAGAGACAGAGACAGAGACAGAGACAGAGACAGAGACAGAGACAGAGACAGAGACAGAGACAGAGACAGAGACAGAGACAGCGACAGGGACAGGGAGAGGGACAGGGACAGAGACAGAGGCGGAGACAGAGACAGAGACAGAGACAGAGACAGAGACAGAGACAGAGACAGAGACGGAGACAAAGACCGAGACAGAGACAGAGACACAAACAGAGACAGAGACAGATACAGAGACAGAGACAGAGACAGAGACAGAGACAGAGACAGAGACAGAGACAGAGACAGAGACAGAGACAGAGACAGAGACAGAGACAGAGACAGAGACAGAGACAGAGACAGAGACAGAGACAGAGACAGAGACAGAGACAGAGACAGAGACGGAGACAAAGACAGAGACAGAAACAGGGACAGAGACAGAGACAGAAACAGAGACAGAGACAGAGACAAAGACAGAGACAGAGACAGAGACAGAGACAGAGACAGAGACAGAGACAGAGACAGAGACAGAGACAGAGACAGAGACAGAGACAGAGACAGAGACGGAGACAGAGGCAGAGACACAGACAGAGACAAAGGCAGAGACAGAGACAGAGACTGAGACAGCGACAGGGACAGGAACAGGCAGAGGGACATGGACAGAGACAGAGGCAGAGACAGAGACAGATACGGGGACAGTGACAGAGGCAGAGATAAAGATAGAGACAGAGACGGAGACAGAGGCAGAGACACAGACAGAGACAAAGACAGAGACAGAGACAGAGACTGAGACAGCGACAGGGACAGGGAGAGGGACAGGGACAGAGACAGAGACAGAGATAGAGACAGAGACAGAGACAGAGACAGAGACAGAGACAGAGACAGAGACAGAGACAGAGACAGAGACAGAGACAGAGACAGAGACAGAGACAGAGACAGAGACAGAGACAGAGACAGAGACAGAGACAGAGATAGAGACAGAGACAGAGACAGAGACAGAGACGGAGACAAAGAACGTGACAGAGGCAGAGACACAGACAGAGACAGAGACGGAGACAGGGACAGAGACAGATGCATAGACAGAGACAGAGACAGAGACAGAGACAGAGGTAGAGACAGAGACAGAGACAGAGACAGAGACAGAGACAGCGACAGGGACAGGGAGAGGGACAGGGACAGAGACAGAGGCAGAGACAGAGACAGAGACAGAGACGGAGACAGAGACAGAGACAGAGACAGAGACAGAGAGACATAGGCACGGAGGCAGAGATGCAGAGACAGAGACAAAGAGACAGAGGCAGAGGTACACAGGCAGAGGCCCAGAGACAGAGACAGAGACAGAGATAGAGACAGAGACAGTGACAGAGATTGAGACAGAGACAGAGACAGAGACAGAGACAGAGACAGAGACAGAGACAGAGACAGAGACAGAGACAGAGACAGAGACAGAGACAGAGACAGAGACAGAGACAGAGACAGAGACAGAGACAGAGACAGAGACAGAGACAGAGACAGAGACAGAGACAGAGACAGAGACAGAGACAGAGACAGAGACAGAGACAGAGACAGAGACAGAGACAGAGACAGAGACAGAAACAGAGACAGAGACAGAGACAGCGACAGGGACAGGGAGAGGGACAGGGACAGAGACAGAGGCGGAGACAGATACAGAGACAGAGACAGAGACGGAGACAGTGACAGAGACAGAGACAGAAACAGGCACAGAGACAGAGACAGAAACAGAGACAGAGACAGAGACAAAGACAGAGACAGAGACAGAGACGGAGACAGGGACAGAGACAGATGCATAGACAGAGACAGAGGCAGAGACAGCGACAGGGACAGGGAGAGGGACAGAGACAGGGAGACATAGGCACGGAGGCAGAGATGCAGAGACAGAGACAAAGAGACAGAGGCAGAGGCACACAGGCAGAGACCCAGAGACAGAGACAGAGACAGAGACGGAGACGGAGACAGAGACAGAGACAGAGAGACATAGGCACGGAGGCAGAGATGCAGAGACAGAGACAAAGAGACAGAGGCAGAGGCACACAGGCAGAGACCCAGAGACAGAGACAGAGACAGAGATAGAGACAGAGACAGAGACAGATATAGAGGCAGAGACAGAGACGGAGACAGAGACAGAGACAGAGACAGAGGCAGAGGCAGAGACAGCGACAGGGACAGGGAGAGGGACAGGGACAGAGACAGAGGCGGAGACAGAGACAGAGACAGAGACAGAGACAGAGAGACATAGGCACGGAGGCAGAGATGCAGAGACAGAGACAAAGAGACAGAGGCAGAGGCACACAGGCAGAGACCCAGAGACAGAGACAGAGACAGAGATAGAGACAGAGACAGTGACAGAGATAGAGACAGAGACAGAGACAGAGACAGAGACAGAGACAGAGACAGAGACAGAGACAGAGACAGAGACAGAGACAGAGACAGAGACAGAGACAGAGACAGCGACAGGGACAGGGAGAGGGACAGGGACAGAGACAGAGGCGGAGACAGAGACAGAGACAGAGACAGAGACAGAGACAGAGACGGAGACAAAGACCGAGACAGAGACAGAGACACAAACAGAGACAGAGACAGATACAGAGACAGAGACAGAGACAGAGACAGAGACAGAGACAGAGACAGAGACAGAGACAGAGACAGAGACAGAGACAGAGACAGAGACAGAGACAGAGACAGAGACAGAGACAGAGACAGAGACAGAGACAGAGACAGAGACGGAGACAAAGACAGAGACAGAAACAGGGACAGAGACAGAGACAGAAACAGAGACAGAGACAGAGACAAAGACAGAGACAGAGACAGAGACAGAGACAGAGACAGAGACAGAGACAGAGACAGAGACAGAGACAGAGACAGAGACAGAGACAGAGACAGAGACAGAGACGGAGACAGAGGCAGAGACACAGACAGAGACAAAGGCAGAGACAGAGACAGAGACTGAGACAGCGACAGGGACAGGAACAGGCAGAGGGACATGGACAGAGACAGAGGCAGAGACAGAGACAGATACGGGGACAGAGACAGAGGCAGAGATAAAGATAGAGACAGAGACGGAGACAGAGGCAGAGACACAGACAGAGACAAAGACAGAGACAGAGACAGAGACTGAGACAGCGACAGGGACAGGGAGAGGGACAGGGACAGAGACAGAGACAGAGATAGAGACAGAGACAGAGACAGAGACAGAGACAGAGACAGAGACAGAGACAGAGACAGAGACAGAGACAGAGACAGAGACAGAGACAGAGACAGAGACAGAGACAGAGACAGAGACAGAGACAGAGATAGAGACAGAGACAGAGACAGAGACGGAGACAAAGAACGTGACAGAGGCAGAGACACAGACAGAGACAGAGACGGAGACAGGGACAGAGACAGATGCATAGACAGAGACAGAGACAGAGACAGAGACAGAGACAGAGGTAGAGACAGAGACAGAGACAGAGACAGAGACAGAGACAGCGACAGGGACAGGGAGAGGGACAGGGACAGAGACAGAGGCAGAGACAGAGACAGAGACAGAGACGGAGACAGAGACAGAGACAGAGACAGAGACAGAGAGACATAGGCACGGAGGCAGAGATGCAGAGACAGAGACAAAGAGACAGAGGCAGAGGTACACAGGCAGAGGCCCAGAGACAGAGACAGAGACAGAGATAGAGACAGAGACAGTGACAGAGATTGAGACAGAGACAGAGATAGAGACAGAGACAGAGACAGAGACAGAGACAGAGACAGAGACAGAGACAGAGACAGAGACAGAGACAGAGATAGAGACAGAGACAGTGACAGAGATAGAGACAGAGACAGCGACAGAGACAGAGGCAGAGACAGAGACAGAGACAGAGACAGAGACAGAGACAGAGACAGAGACAGAGACAGAGACAGAGACAGAGACAGAGACAGAGACAGAGACAGAGACAGAGACAGAGACAGAGACAGAGACAGAGGTAGAGACAGAGACAGAGACAGAGACAGAGACAGAGACAGCGACAGGGACAGGGACAGGGAGAGGGACAGGGACAGAGACAGAGGCAGAGACAGAGACAGAGACAGAGACGGAGACAGAGACAGAGACAGAGACAGAGACAGAGACAGAGAGACATAGGCACGGAGGCAGAGATGCAGAGACAGAGACAAAGAGACAGAGGCAGAGGCACACAGGCAGAGACCCAGAGACAGAGACAGAGACAGAGATAGAGACAGAGACAGAGACAGAGATAGAGACAGAGACAGAGACAGAGACAGAGACTGAGACAGAGACAGAGACAGAGACAGAGACAGAGGCAGAGACAGCGACAGGGACAGGGAGAGGGACAGAGACAGGGAGACATAGGCACGGAGGCAGAGATGCAGAGACAGAGACAAAGAGACAGAGGCAGAGGCACACAGGCAGAGACCCAGAGACAGAGACAGAGACAGAGATAGAGACAGAGACAGTGACAGAGATAGAGACAGAGACAGAGACAGAGACAGAGACAGAGGCAGAGACAGAGACAGAGACAGAGACAGAGACAGAGATAGAGACAGAGACAGTGACAGAGATAGAGACAGAGACAGAGACAGAGACAGAGACAGAGGCAGAGACAGAGACAGAGACAGAGACAGAGACAGAGACAGAGACAGAGACAGAGACAGAGACAGAGACAGAGACAGAGACAGAGACAGAGACAGAGACAGAGACAGAGACAGAGACAGAGACAGAGACAGAGACAGAGACAGAGAGACATAGGCACGGAGGCAGAGATGCAGAGACAGAGACAAAGAGACAGAGGCAGAGGCACACAGGCAGAGACCCAGAGACAGAGACAGAGACAGAGATAGAGACAGAGACAGAGACAGAGATAGAGACAGAGACAGAGACAGAGACAGAGACAGAGACAGAGACAGAGACAGAGACAGAGACAGAGACAGCGACAGGGACAGGGAGAGGGACAGGGACAGAGACAGAGGCGGAGACAGAGACAGAGACAGGGACAGAGACAGAAACAGAGACAGAAACAGAGACAGAAACAGATACGGGGACAGAGACAGGGGCAGAGATAGAGACAGAGACAGAGACGGAGACAGAGGCAGAGGCACAGACACAGACAGAGACAAAGACAGAGACGGACGCAGAGACTGAGACAGAGGCAGAGAAAGAGACAGAGACAGTGAGAGAGACAGAGACAGAGACAGAGACAGAGGCAGAGCCTCAGACAGAGACAGAGACAGAGACAGAGACTGAGACAGGGA
>CAMAOD020000167.1:0-65899 GCA_945859595.2 Megachile willughbiella
AAATAAGGATAAAAATAAGAGTTATTACATAATAAAAATAGGAATAAGGCTGAAAATAATGGTTATAATGATAATAAGAATAGAAATAAGGATAAAAATAAGAGTTATTACATAATAAACATAGGAATATGGCTGAAAGTAATAGTTATAATGACAATAATAATAGAAATAAGGATAGAAATAAGAGTTGTTACATAATAAAAATAGGAATAAGGCTGAAAATAATGGTTATAATGATAATAATAATAGAAATAAGGATAAAAATGAGAGTTATTACGATAACAATAATAGAAATAAGGATAAAAATAAGAGTTATTACATAATAAAAATAGGAATATGACTGAAAGTAATAGTTATAATTATAATAATAACAGAAATAAGGATAAAAATCAGTGTTATTACGATAATAATAATAGTAATAAGGATAAAAGTGAGAGTTAATACGATGATAAAATAGGAATAAGGACAAAAATAAGAGTTATTAGGATAATAATAATAGTTATGAGGATAAAAATAACAGTTCTTACGATAATGAGAATAGAAATAAGGATAAAAATAAGAGTTATTACATAATAAACATAGGAATATGGCTGAAAGTAATAGTTGTAATGATAATAATAATAGAAATTAGGATAAAAATAAGAGTTATTACGATAATAATAATAGTAATAAGGATAAAAGTAAGAGTTAATACGATGATAAAATAGGAATAAGGACAAAAATAAGAGTTAATACGATAATAATAATAGTTATAAGGATAAAAATAACAGAAATAAGGATAAAAATAAGAGTTATTACATAATAAAAATAGGAATAAGGCTGAAAATAATGGTTATAATGATAATAAGAATAGAAATAAGGATAAAAATAAGAGTTATTACATAATAAACATTGGAATATGGCTGAAAGTAATAGTTATAATGACAATAATAATAGAAATAAGGATAGAAATAAGAGTTGTTACATAATAAAAATAGGAATAAGGCTGAAAATAATGGTTATAATGATAATAATAATAGAAATAAGGATAAAAATAAGAGTTATTACGATAATAATAATAGTAATAAGTATAAAAGTAAAAGTTAATACGATGATAAAATAGGAATACGGACAAAAATAAGAGTTAATACGATAATAATAATAGTTATAAGGATAAAAATAAGAGTTATTACGATAACAATAATAGAAATAAGGATAAAAATAAGAGTTATTACATAATAAAAATAGGAATATGGCTGAAAGTAATAGTTATAATTATAATAATAACAGAAATAAGGATAAAAATCAGTGTTATTACGATAATAATAATAGTAATAAGGATAAAAGTGAGAGTTAATACGATGATAAAATAGGAATAAGGACAAAAATAAGAGTTATTACGATAATAATAATAGTTATGAGGATAAAAATAACAGTTATTACGATAATGAGAATAGAAATAAGGATAAAAATAACAGTTATTACATAATAAACATAGGAATATGACTGAAAGTAATAGTTGTAATGATAATAATAATACAAATTAGGATAAAAATAAGAGTTATTACGATAATGATAATAGTAATAAGGATAAAAGTAAGAGTTAATACGATGATAAAGTAGGAATAAGGACAAAAATAAGAGTTAATACGATAATAATAATAGTTATAAGGATAAAAATAAGAGTTATTACGATAACAATAATAGAAGTAAGGATAAAAATAAGAGTTATTACATAATAAAAATAGGAATATGGCTGAAAATAATAGTTATAATTATAATAATAACAGAAATAAGGATAAAAATAAGAGTTGTTACGATAATAATAATAGTAATTAGGACAAAAGTGAGAGTTAATACGATGATAAAATAGGAATAAGGACAAAAATAAGAGTTATTACGATAATAATAATAGTTATAAGGATAAAAATAAGAGTTATTACGATAATAATAACAGAAATAAGGATAAAAATAAGAGTTATTACATAATAAAAATAGGAATAAGGCTGAAAATAATGGTTATAATGATAATAAGAATAGAAATAAGAATAAAAATAAGAGTTATTACATAATAAACATAGGAATATGGCTGAAAGTAATAGTTATAATGACAATAATAATAGAAATAAGGATAGAAATAAGAGTTGTTACATAATAAAAATAGGAATAAGGCTGAAAATAATGGTTATAATGATAATAATAATAGAAATAAGGATAAAAATGAGAGTTATTACGATAACAATAATAGAAATAAGGATAAAAATAAGAGTTATTACATAATAAAAATAGGAATATGGCTGAAAGTAATAGTTATAATTATAATAATAACAGAAATAAGGATAAAAATCAGTGTTATTACGATAATAATAATAGTAATAAGGATAAAAGTGAGAGTTAATACGATGATAAAATAGGAATAAGGACAAAAATAAGAGTTAATACGATAATAATAATAGATATAAGGATAAAAATAACAGAAATAAGGATAAAAATAAGAGTTATTACATAATAAAAATAGGAATAAGGCTGAAAATAATGGTTATAATGATAATAAGAATAGAAATAAGGATAAAAATAAGAGTTATTACATAATAAAAATAGGAATATGGCTGAAAGTAATAGTTATAATTATAATAATAACAGAAATAAGGATAAAAATAAGAGTTGTTACGATAATAATAATAGTAATTAGTACAAAAGTGAGAGTTAATACGATGATAAAATAGGAATAAGGACAAAAATAAAAGTTATTACGATAATAATAATAGTTATAAGGATAAAAATAAGAGTTATTACGATAATAATAACAGAAATAAGGATAAAAATAAGAGTTATTACATAATAAAAATAGGAATAAGGCTGAAAATAATGGTTATAATGATAATAAGAATAGAAATAAGGATAAAAATAAGAGTTATTACATAATAAACATAGGAATATGGCTGAAAGTAATAGTTATAATTATAATAATAACAGAAATAAGGATAAAAATAAGAGTTGTTACATAATAAAAATAGGAATAAGGCTGAAAATAATGGTTATAATGATAATAATAATAGAAATAAGGATAAAAATAAGAGTTATTACGATAACAATAATAGAAATAAGGATAAAAATAAGAGTTATTACATAATAAAAATAGGAATATGGCTGAAAGTAATCGTTATAATTATAATAATAACAGAAATAAGGATAAAAATCAGAGTTATTACGATAATAATAATAGTAATAAGGATAAAAGTGAGAGTTAATACGATGATAAAATAGGAATAAGGACAAAAATAAGAGTTATTACGATAATAATAATAGTTATGAGGATAAAAATAACAGTTATTACGATAATGAGAATAGAAATAAGGATAAAAATAAGAGTTATTACGATAATAATAATAGTAATAAGGATAAAAGTAAGAGTTAATACGATGATAAAATAGGAATATGGACAAAAATAAGCGTTAATACGATAATAATAATAGTTATAAGGATAAAAATAAGAGTTATTACGATAACAATAATAGAAATAAGGATAAAAATAAGAGTTATTACATAATAAAAATAGGAATATGGCTGAAAGTAATAGTTATAATTATAATAATAACAGAAATTAGGATAAAAATAAGAGTTATTACGATAATAATAATAGTAATAAGGATAAAAATAAGAGTTATTACATAATAAAAATAGGAATATGACTGAAAATAATGGTTATAATGATAATAATAATAGAAATAAGGATGAAAATAAGAGTTATTACGATAATAATAATAGTAATAAGGATAAAAGTAAGAGTTAATACGATGATAAAATAGGAATAAGGACAAAAATAAGAGTTAATACGATAATAATAATAGTTATAAGGATAAAAATAACAGAAATAGGGATAAAAATAAGAGTTATTACATAATAAAAATAGGAAAAAGGCTGAAAATAATGGTTATAATGATAATAAGAATAGAAATAAGGATAAAAATAAGAGTTATTACATAATAAACATTGGAATATGGCTGAAAGTAATAGTTATAATGACAATAATAATAGAAATAAGGATAGAAATAAGAGTTGTTACATAATAAAAATAGGAATAAGGCTGAAAATAATGGTTATAATGATAATAATAATAGAAATAAGGATAAAAATAAGAGTTATTACGATAATAATAATAGTAATAAGGATAAAAGTAAAAGTTAATACGATGATAAAATAGGAATACGGACAAAAATAAGAGTTAATACGATAATAATAATAGTTATAAGGATAAAAATAAGAGTTATTACGATAACAATAATAGAAATAAGGATAAAAATAAGAGTTATTACATAATAAAAATAGGAATATGGCTGAAAGTAATAGTTATAATTATAATAATAACAGAAATAAGGATAAAAATCAGTGTTATTACGATAATAATAATAGTAATAAGGATAAAAGTGAGAGTTAATACGATGATAAAATAGGAATAAGGACAAAAATAAGAGTTATTACGATAATAATAATAGTTATGAGGATAAAAATAACAGTTATTACGATAATGAGAATAGAAATAAGGATAAAAATAAGAGTTATTACATAATAAACATAGGAATATGGCTGAAAGTAATAGTTGTAATGATAATAATAATAGAAATTAGGATAAAAATAAGAGTTATTACGATAATAATAATAGTAATAAGGATAAAAGTAAGAGTTAATACGATGATAAAATAGGAATAAGGACAAAAATAAGAGTTAATACGATAATAATAATAGTTATAAGGATAAAAATAACAGAAATAAGGATAAAAATAAGAGTTATTACATAATAAAAATAGGAATAAGTCTGAAAATAATGGTTATAATGATAATAAGAATAGAAATAAGGATAAAAATAAGAGTTATTACATAATAAACATTGGAATATGGCTGAAAGTAATAGTTATAATGACAATAATAATAGAAATAAGGATAGAAATAAGAGTTGTTACATAATAAAAATAGGAATAAGGCTGAAAATAATGGTTATAATGATAATAATAATAGAAATAAGGATAAAAATAAGAGTTATTACGATAATAATAATAGTAATAAGGATAAAAGTAAAAGTTAATACGATGATAAAATAGGAATACGGACAAAAATAAGAGTTAATACGATAATAATAATAGTTATAAGGATAAAAATAAGAGTTATTACGATAACAATAATAGAAATAAGGATAAAAATAAGAGTTATTACATAATAAAAATAGGAATATGGCTGAAAGTAATAGTTATAATTATAATAATAACAGAAATAAGGATAAAAATCAGTGTTATTACGATAATAATAATAGTAATAAGGATAAAAGTGAGAGTTAATACGATGATAGAATAGGAATAAGCACAAAAATAA
Organism: Megachile willughbiella; assembly: GCA_945859595.2. Lineage (NCBI taxonomy): Eukaryota > Metazoa > Arthropoda > Insecta > Hymenoptera > Megachilidae > Megachile > Megachile willughbiella. The sequence continues at coordinate 5,347 of CAMAOD020000167.1, forward strand.
GAGTTATTACGATAATAATAATAGTTATGAGGATAAAAATAACAGTTATGACGATAATGAGAATAGAAATAAGGATAAAAATAACAGTTATTACATAATAAACATAGGAATATGGCTGAAAGTAATAGTTGTAATGATAATAATAATACAAATTAGGATAAAAATAAGAGTTATTACGATAATAATAATAGTAATAAGGATAAAAGTAAGAGTTAATACGATGATAAAGTAGGAATAAGGACAAAAATAAGAGTTAATACGATAATAATAATAGTTATAAGGATAAAAGTAAGAGTTATTACGATAACAATAATAGAAATAAGGATAAAAATAAGAGTTATTACATAATAAAAATAGGAATATGGCTGAAAATAATAGTTATAATTATAATAATAACAGAAATAAGGATAAAAATAAGAGTTGTTACGATAATAATAATAGTAATTAGGACAAAAGTGAGAGTTAATACGATGATAAAATAGGAATAAGGACAAAAATAAGAGTTATTACGATAATAATAATAGTTATAAGGATAAAAATAACAGAAATAAGGAAAAAATAAGAGTTATTACATAATAAAAATAGGAATAAGGCTGAAAATAATGGTTATAATGATAATAAGAATAGAAATAAGGATAAAAATAAGAGTTATTACATAATAAACATAGGAATATGGCTGAAAGTAATAGTTATAATTATAATAATAACAGAAATAAGGATAAAAATCAGTGTTATTACGATAATAATAATAGTAATAAGGATAAAAGTGAGAGTTAATACGATGATAAAATAGGAATAAGGACAAAAATAAGAGTTATTACGATAATAATAATAGTTATGAGGATAAAAATAACAGTTATTACGATAATGAGAATAGAAATAAGGATAAAAATAACAGTTATTACATAATAAACATAGGAATATGGCTGAAAGTAATAGTTGTAATGATAATAATAATACAAATTAGGATAAAAATAAGAGTTATTACGATAATAATAATAGTAATAAGGATAAAAGTAAGAGTTAATACGATGATAAAGTAGGAATAAGGACAAAAATAAGAGTTAATACGATAATAATAATAGTTATAAGGATAAAAATAAGAGTTATTACGATAACAATAATAGAAGTAAGGATAAAAATAAGAGTTATTACATAATAAAAATAGGAATATGGCTGAAAATAATAGTTATAATTATAATAATAACAGAAATAAGGATAAAAATAAGAGTTGTTACGATAATAATAATAGTAATTAGGACAAAAGTGAGAGTTAATACGATGATAAAATAGGAATAAGGACAAAAATAAGAGTTATTACGATAATAATAATAGTTATAAGGATAAAAATAAGAGTTATTACGATAATAATAACAGAAATAAGGATAAAAATAAGAGTTATTACATAATAAAAATAGGAATAAGGCTGAAAATAATGGTTATAATGATAATAAGAATAGAAATAAGGATAAAAATAAGAGTTATTACATAATAAACATAGGAATATGGCTGAAAGTAATAGTTATAATGACAATAATAATAGAAATAAGGATAGAAATAAGAGTTGTTACATAATAAAAATAGGAATAAGGCTGAAAATAATGGTTATAATGATAATAATAATAGAAATAAGGATAAAAATGAGAGTTATTACGATAACAATAATAGAAATAAGGATAAAAATAAGAGTTATTACATAATAAAAATAGGAATATGGCTGAAAGTAATAGTTATAATTATAATAATAACAGAAATAAGGATAAAAATCAGTGTTATTACGATAATAATAATAGTAATAAGGATAAAAGTGAGAGTTAATACGATGATAAAATAGGAATAAGGACAAAAATAAGAGTTATTAGGATAATAATAATAGTTATGAGGATAAAAATAACAGTTCTTACGATAATGAGAATAGAAATAAGGATAAAAATAAGAGTTATTACATAATAAACATAGGAATATGGCTGAAAGTAATAGTTGTAATGATAATAATAATAGAAATTAGGATAAAAATAAGAGTTATTACGATAATAATAATAGTAATAAGGATAAAAGTAAGAGTTAATACGATGATAAAATAGGAATAAGGACAAAAATAAGAGTTAATACGATAATAATAATAGTTATAAGGATAAAAATAACAGAAATAAGGATAAAAATAAGAGTTATTACATAATAAAAATAGGAATAAGGCTGAAAATAATGGTTATAATGATAATAAGAATAGAAATAAGGATAAAAATAAGAGTTATTACATAATAAAAATAGGAATATGGCTGAAAGTAATAGTTATAATTATAATAATAACAGAAATAAGGATAAAAATAAGAGTTGTTACGATAATAATAATAGTAATTAGTACAAAAGTGAGAGTTAATACGATGATAAAATAGGAATAAGGACAAAAATAAAAGTTATTACGATAATAATAATAGTTATAAGGATAAAAATAAGAGTTATTACGATAATAATAACAGAAATAAGGATAAAAATAAGAGTTATTACATAATAAAAATAGGAATAAGGCTGAAAATAATGGTTATAATGATAATAAGAATAAAAATAAGGATAAAAATAAGAGTTATTACATAATAAACATAGGAATATGGCTGAAAGTAATAGTTATAATTATAATAATAACAGAAATAAGGATAAAAATAAGAGTTGTTACATAATAAAAATAGGAATAAGGCTGAAAATAATGGTTATAATGATAATAATAATAGAAATAAGGATAAAAATAAGAGTTATTACGATAACAATAATAGAAATAAGGATAAAAATAAGAGTTATTACATAATAAAAATAGGAATATGGCTGAAAGTAATCGTTATAATTATAATAATAACAGAAATAAGGATAAAAATCAGAGTTATTACGATAATAATAATAGTAATAAGGATAAAAGTGAGAGTTAATACGATGATAAAATAGGAATAAGGACAAAAATAAGAGTTATTACGATAATAATAATAGTTATGAGGATAAAAATAACAGTTATTACGATAATGAGAATAGAAATAAGGATAAAAATAAGAGTTATTACGATAATAATAATAGTAATAAGGATAAAAGTAAGAGTTAATACGATGATAAAATAGGAATATGGACAAAAATAAGCGTTAATACGATAATAATAATAGTTATAAGGATAAAAATAAGAGTTATTACGATAACAATAATAGAAATAAGGATAAAAATAGGAGTTATTACATAATAAAAATAGGAATATGGCTGAAAGTAATAGTTATAATTATAATAATAACAGAAATTAGGATAAAAATAAGAGTTATTACGATAATAATAATAGTAATAAGGATAAAAATAAGAGTTATTACATAATAAAAATAGGAATATGACTGAAAATAATGGTTATAATGATAATAATAATAGAAATAAGGATGAAAATAAGAGTTATTACGATAATAATAATAGTAATAAGGATAAAAGTAAGAGTTAATACGATGATAAAATAGGAATAAGGACAAAAATAAGAGTTAATACGATAATAATAATAGTTATAAGGATAAAAATAACAGAAATAGGGATAAAAATAAGAGTTATTACATAATAAAAATAGGAAAAAGGCTGAAAATAATGGTTATAATGATAATAAGAATAGAAATAAGGATAAAAATAAGAGTTATTACATAATAAACATTGGAATATGGCTGAAAGTAATAGTTATAATGACAATAATAATAGAAATAAGGATAGAAATAAGAGTTGTTACATAATAAAAATAGGAATAAGGCTGAAAATAATGGTTATAATGATAATAATAATAGAAATAAGGATAAAAATAAGAGTTATTACGATAATAATAATAGTAATAAGGATAAAAGTAAAAGTTAATACGATGATAAAATAGGAATACGGACAAAAATAAGAGTTAATACGATAATAATAATAGTTATGAGGATAAAAATAACAGTTATTACGATAATGAGAATAGAAATAAGGATAAAAATAACAGTTATTACATAATAAACATAGGAATATGGCTGAAAGTAATAGTTGTAATGATAATAATAATACAAATTAGGATAAAAATAAGAGTTATTACGATAATAATAATAGTAATAAGGATAAAAGTAAGAGTTAATACGATGATAAAGTAGGAATAAGGACAAAAATAAGAGTTAATACGATAATAATAATAGTTATAAGGATAAAAATAAGAGTTATTACGATAACAATAATAGAAATAAGGATAAAAATAAGAGTTATTACATAATAAAAATAGGAATATGGCTGAAAATAATAGTTATAATTATAATAATAACAGAAATAAGGATAAAAATAAGAGTTGTTACGATAATAATAATAGTAATTAGGACAAAAGTGAGAGTTAATACGATGATAAAATAGGAATAAGGACAAAAATAAGAGTTATTACGATAATAATAATAGTTATAAGGATAAAAATAAGAGTTATTACGATAATAATAACAGAAATAAGGATAAAAATAAGAGTTATTACATAATAAAAATAGGAATAAGGCTGAAAATAATGGTTATAATGATAATAAGAATAGAAATAAGGATAAAAATAAGAGTTATTACATAATAAACATAGGAATATGGCTGAAAGTAATAGTTATAATTATAATAATAACAGAAATAAGGATAAAAATAAGAGTTGTTACATAATAAAAATAGGAATAAGGCTGAAAATAATGGTTATAATGATAATAATAATAGAAATAAGGATAAAAATGAGAGTTATTACGATAACAATAATAGAAATAAGGATAAAAATAAGAGTTATTACATAATAAAAATAGGAACATGGCTGAAAGTAATAGTTATAATTATAATAATAACAGAAATAAGGATAAAAATAAGAGTTGTTACGATAATAATAATAGTAATTAGTACAAAAGTGAGAGTTAATACGATGATAAAATAGGAATAAGGACAAAAATAAAAGTTATTACGATAATAATAATAGTTATAAGGATAAAAATAAGAGTTATTACGATAATAATAACAGAAATAAGGATAAAAATAAGAGTTATTACATAATAAAAATAGGAATAAGGCTGAAAATAATGGTTATAATGATAATAAGAATAGAAATAAGGATAAAAATAAGAGTTATTACGATAATAATAATAGTAATAAGGATAAAAGTAAGAGTTAATACGATGATAAAGTAGGAATAAGGACAAAAATAAGAGTTAATACGATAATAATAATAGTTATAAGGATAAAAATAAGAGTTATTACGATAACAATAATAGAAATAAGGATAAAAATAAGAGTTATTACATAATAAAAATAGGAATATGGCTGAAAATAATAGTTATAATTATAATAATAACAGAAATAAGGATAAAAATAAGAGTTGTTACGATAATAATAATAGTAATTAGGACAAAAGTGAGAGTTAATACGATGATAAAATAGGAATAAGGACAAAAATAAGAGTTATTACGATAATAATAATAGTTATAAGGATAAAAATAAGAGTTATTACGATAATAATAACAGAAATAAGGATAAAAATAAGAGTTATTACATAATAAAAATAGGAATAAGGCTGAAAATAATGGTTATAATGATAATAAGAATAGAAATAAGGATAAAAATAAGAGTTATTACATAATAAACATAGGAATATGGCTGAAAGTAATAGTTATAATGACAATAATAATAGAAATAAGGATAGAAATAAGAGTTGTTACATAATAAAAATAGGAATAAGGCTGAAAATAATGGTTATAATGATAATAATAATAGAAATAAGGATAAAAATGAGAGTTATTACGATAACAATAATAGAAATAAGGATAAAAATAAGAGTTATTACATAATAAAAATAGGAACATGGCTGAAAGTAATAGTTATAATTATAATAATAACAGAAATAAGGATAAAAATAAGAGTTGTTACGATAATAATAATAGTAATTAGTACAAAAGTGAGAGTTAATACGATGATAAAATAGGAATAAGGACAAAAATAAAAGTTATTACGATAATAATAATAGTTATAAGGATAAAAATAAGAGTTATTACGATAATAATAACAGAAATAAGGATAAAAATAAGAGTTATTACATAATAAAAATAGGAATAAGGCTGAAAATAATGGTTATAATGATAATAAGAATAGAAATAAGGATAAAAATAAGAGTTATTACATAATAAACATAGGAATATGGCTGAAAGTAATAGTTATAATTATAATAATAACAGAAATAAGGATAAAAATAAGAGTTGTTACATAATAAAAATAGGAATAAGGCTGAAAATAATGGTTATAATGATAATAATAATAGAAATAAGGATAAAAATGAGAGTTATTACGATAACAATAATAGAAATAAGGATAAAAATAAGGGTTATTACATAATAAACATAGGAATATGGCTGAAAGTAATAGTTGTAATGATAATAATAATAGAAATTAGGATAAAAATAAGAGTTATTACGATAATAATAATAGTAATAAGGATAAAAGTAAGAGTTAATACGATGATAAAATAGGAATAAGGACAGAAATAAGAGTTAATACGATAATAATAATAGTTATAAGGATAAAAATAACAGAAATAAGGATAAAAATAAGAGTTATTACATAATAAAAATAGGAATAAGGCTGAAAATAATGGTTATAATGATAATAAGAATAGAAATAAGGATAAAAATAAGAGTTATTACATAATAAACATTGGAATATGGCTGAAAGTAATAGTTATAATGACAATAATAATAGAAATAAGGATAGAAATAAGAGTTGTTACATAATATAAATAGGAATAAGGCTGAAAATAATGGTTATAATGATAATAATAATAGTTATAAGGATAAAAATAAGAGTTATTACGATAACAATAATAGAAATAAGGATAAAAATAAGAGTTATTACATAATAAAAATAGGAATATGGCTGAAAGTAATAGTTATAATTATAATAATAACAGAAATAAGGATAAAAATCAGTGTTATTACGATAATAATAATAGTAATAAGGATAAAAGTGAGAGTTAATACGATGATAAAATAGGAATAAGGACAAAAATAAGAGTTATTACGATAATAATAATAGTTATGAGGATAAAAATAACAGTTATTACGATAATGAGAATAGAAATAAGGATAAAAATAACAGTTATTACATAATAAACATAGGAATATGGCTGAAAGTAATAGTTGTAATGATAATAATAATACAAATTAGGATAAAAATAAGAGTTATTATATAATAAAAATAGGAATAAGGCTGAAAATAATGGTTATAATGATAATAAGAATAGAAATAAGGATAAAAATAAGAGTTATTACATAATAAACATTGGAATATGGCTGAAAGTAATAGTTATAATGACAATAATAATAGAAATAAGGATAGAAATAAGAGTTGTTACATAATAAAAATAGGAATAAGGCTGAAAATAATGGTTATAATGATAATAATAATAGTTATAAGGATAAAAATAAGAGTTATTACGATAACAATAATAGAAATAAGGATAAAAATAAGAGTTATTACATAATAAAAATAGGAATATGGCTGAAAGTAATAGTTATAATTATAATAATAACAGAAATAACGATAAAAATCAGTGTTATTACGATAATAATAATAGTAATAAGGATAAAAGTGAGAGTTAATACGATGATAAAATAGGAATAAGGACAAAAATAAGAGTTATTACGATAATAATAATAGTTATGAGGATAAAAATAACAGTTATTACGATAATGAGAATAGAAATAAGGATAAAAATAACAGTTATTACATAATAAACATAGGAATATGGCTGAAAGTAATAGTTGTAATGATAATAATAATACAAATTAGGATAAAAATAAGAGTTATTACGATAATAATAATAGTAATAAGGATAAAAGTAAGAGTTAATACGATGATAAAGTAGGAATAAGGACAAAAATAAGAGTTAATACGATAATAATAATAGTTATAAGGATAAAAATAAGAGTTATTACGATAACAATAATAGAAGTAAGGATAAAAATAAGAGTTATTACATAATAAAAATAGGAATAAGGCTGAAAATAATGGTTATAATGATAATAAGAATAGAAATAAGGATAAAAATAAGAGTTATTACATAATAAAAATAGGAATATGGCTGAAAGTAATAGTTATAATTATAATAATAACAGAAATAAGGATAAAAATCAGTGTTATTACGATAATAATAATAGTAATAAGGATAAAAGTGAGAGTTAATACGATGATAAAATAGGAATAAGGACAAAAATAAGAGTTATTAGGATAATAATAATAGTTATGAGGATAAAAATAACAGTTCTTACGATAATGAGAATAGAAATAAGGATAAAAATAAGAGTTATTACATAATAAACATAGGAATATGGCTGAAAGTAATAGTTGTAATGATAATAATAATAGAAATTAGGATAAAAATAAGAGTTATTACGATAATAATAATAGTAATAAGGATAAAAGTAAGAGTTAATACGATGATAAAATAGGAATAAGGACAGAAATAAGAGTTAATACGATAATAATAATAGTTATAAGGATAAAAATAACAGAAATAAGGATAAAAATAAGAGTTATTACATAATAAAAATAGGAATAAGGCTGAAAATAATGGTTATAATGATAATAAGAATAGAAATAAGGATAAAAATAAGAGTTATTACATAATAAACATTGGAATATGGCTGAAAGTAATAGTTATAATGACAATAATAATAGAAATAAGGATAGAAATAAGAGTTGTTACATAATAAAAATAGGAATAAGGCTGAAAATAATGGTTATAATGATAATAATAATAGTTATAAGGATAAAAATAAGAGTTATTACGATAACAATAATAGAAATAAGGATAAAAATAAGAGTTATTACATAATAAAAATAGGAATATGGCTGAAAGTAATAGTTATAATTATAATAATAACAGAAATAAGGATAAAAATCAGTGTTATTACGATAATAATAATAGTAATAAGGATAAAAGTGAGAGTTAATACGATGATAAAATAGGAATAAGGACAAAAATAAGAGTTATTACGATAATAATAATAGTTATGAGGATAAAAATAACAGTTATTACGATAATGAGAATAGAAATAAGGATAAAAATAACAGTTATTACATAATAAACATAGGAATATGGCTGAAAGTAATAGTTGTAATGATAATAATAATACAAATTAGGATAAAAATAAGAGTTATTATATAATAAAAATAGGAATAAGGCTGAAAATAATGGTTATAATGATAATAAGAATAGAAATAAGGATAAAAATAAGAGTTATTACATAATAAACATTGGAATATGGCTGAAAGTAATAGTTATAATGACAATAATAATAGAAATAAGGATAGAAATAAGAGTTGTTACATAATAAAAATAGGAATAAGGCTGAAAATAATGGTTATAATGATAATAATAATAGTTATAAGGATAAAAATAAGAGTTATTACGATAACAATAATAGAAATAAGGATAAAAATAAGAGTTATTACATAATAAAAATAGGAATATGGCTGAAAGTAATAGTTATAATTATAATAATAACAGAAATAAGGATAAAAATCAGTGTTATTACGATAATAATAATAGTAATAAGGATAAAAGTGAGAGTTAATACGATGATAAAATAGGAATAAGGACAAAAATAAGAGTTATTACGATAATAATAATAGTTATGAGGATAAAAATAACAGTTATTACGATAATGAGAATAGAAATAAGGATAAAAATAACAGTTATTACATAATAAACATAGGAATATGGCTGAAAGTAATAGTTGTAATGATAATAATAATACAAATTAGGATAAAAATAAGAGTTATTACGATAATAATAATAGTAATAAGGATAAAAGTAAGAGTTAATACGATGATAAAGTAGGAATAAGGACAAAAATAAGAGTTAATACGATAATAATAATAGTTATAAGGATAAAAATAAGAGTTATTACGATAACAATAATAGAAGTAAGGATAAAAATAAGAGTTATTACATAATAAAAATAGGAATAAGGCTGAAAATAATGGTTATAATGATAATAAGAATAGAAATAAGGATAAAAATAAGAGTTATTACATAATAAAAATAGGAATATGGCTGAAAGTAATAGTTATAATTATAATAATAACAGAAATAAGGATAAAAATCAGTGTTATTACGATAATAATAATAGTAATAAGGATAAAAGTGAGAGTTAATACGATGATAAAATAGGAATAAGGACAAAAATAAGAGTTATTAGGATAATAATAATAGTTATGAGGATAAAAATAACAGTTCTTACGATAATGAGAATAGAAATAAGGATAAAAATAAGAGTTATTACATAATAAACATAGGAATATGGCTGAAAGTAATAGTTGTAATGATAATAATAATAGAAATTAGGATAAAAATAAGAGTTATTACGATAATAATAATAGTAATAAGGATAAAAGTAAGAGTTAATACGATGATAAAATAGGAATAAGGACAAAAATAAGAGTTAATACGATAATAATAATAGTTATAAGGATAAAAATAACAGAAATAAGGATAAAAATAAGAGTTATTACATAATAAAAATAGGAATAAGGCTGAAAATAATGGTTATAATGATAATAAGAATAGAAATAAGGATAAAAATAAGAGTTATTACATAATAAAAATAGGAATATGGCTGAAAGTAATAGTTATAATTATAATAATAACAGAAATAAGGATAAAAATAAGAGTTGTTACGATAATAATAATAGTAATTAGTACAAAAGTGAGAGTTAATACGATGATAAAATAGGAATAAGGACAAAAATAAAAGTTATTACGATAATAATAATAGTTATAAGGATAAAAATAAGAGTTATTACGATAATAATAACAGAAATAAGGATAAAAATAAGAGTTATTACATAATAAAAATAGGAATAAGGCTGAAAATAATGGTTATAATGATAATAAGAATAGAAATAAGGATAAAAATAAGAGTTATTACATAATAAACATAGGAATATGGCTGAAAGTAATAGTTATAATTATAATAATAACAGAAATAAGGATAAAAATAAGAGTTGTTACATAATAAAATAGGAATAAGGCTGAAAATAATGGTTATAATGATAATAATAATAGAAATAAGGATAAAAATAAGAGTTATTACGATAACAATAATAGAAATAAGGATAAAAATAAGAGTTATTACATAATAAAAATAGGAATATGGCTGAAAGTAATCGTTATAATTATAATAATAACAGAAATAAGGATAAAAATCAGAGTTATTACGATAATAATAATAGTAATAAGGATAAAAGTGAGAGTTAATACGATGATAAAATAGGAATAAGGACAAAAATAAGAGTTATTACGATAATAATAATAGTTATGAGGATAAAAATAACAGTTATTACGATAATGAGAATAGAAATAAGGATAAAAATAAGAGTTATTACGATAATAATAATAGTAATAAGGATAAAAGTAAGAGTTAATACGATGATAAAATAGGAATATGGACAAAAATAAGCGTTAATACGATAATAATAATAGTTATAAGGTTAAAAATAAGAGTTATTACGATAACAATAATAGAAATAAGGATAAAAATAAGAGTTATTACATAATAAAAATAGGAATATGGCTGAAAGTAATAGTTATAATTATAATAATAACAGAAATTAGGATAAAAATAAGAGTTATTACGATAATAATAATAGTAATAAGGATAAAAATAAGAGTTATTACATAATAAAAATAGGAATATGACTGAAAATAATGGTTATAATGATAATAATAATAGAAATAAGGATGAAAATAAGAGTTATTACGATAATAATAATAGTAATAAGGATAAAAGTAAGAGTTAATACGATGATAAAATAGGAATAAGGACAAAAATAAGAGTTAATACGATAATAATAATAGTTATAAGGATAAAAATAACAGAAATAGGGATAAAAATAAGAGTTATTACATAATAAAAATAGGAAAAAGGCTGAAAATAATGGTTATAATGATAATAAGAATAGAAATAAGGATAAAAAATAAGAGTTATTACATAATAAACATTGGAATATGGCTGAAAGTAATAGTTATAATGACAATAATAATAGAAATAAGGATAGAAATAAGAGTCGTTACATAATAAAAATAGGAATAAGGCTGAAAATAATGGTTATAATGATAATAAGAATAGAAATAAGGATAAAAATAAGAGTTATTACGATAATAATAATAGCAATAAGGATAAAAGTAAAAGTTAATACGATGATAAAATAGGAATATGGACAAAAATAAGAGTTAATACGATAATAATAATAGTTATAAGGATAAAAATAAGAGTTATTACGATAACAATAATAGAAATAAGGATAAAAATAAGAGTTATTACATAATAAAAATAGGAATATGGCTGAAAGTAATAGTTATAATTATAATAATAACAGAAATAAGGATAAAAATCAGTGTTATTACGATAATAATAATAGTAATAAGGATAAAAGTGAGAGTTAATACGATGATAAAATAGGAATAAGGACAAAAATAAGAGTTAATACGATAATAATAATAGTTATAAGGATAAAAATAAGAGTTATTACGATAATAATAACAGAAATAAGGATAAAAATAAGAGTTATTACATAATAAAAATAGGAATAAGGCTGAAAATAATGGTTATAATGATAATAAGAATAGAAATAAGGATAAAAATAAGAGTTATTACATAATAAACATAGGAATATGGCTGAAAGTAATAGTTATAATGACAATAATAATAAAAATAAGGATAGAAATAAGAGTTGTTACATAATAAAAATAGGAATAAGGCTGAAAATAATGGTTATAATGATAATAATAATAGAAATAAGGATAAAAATAAGAGTTATTACATAATAAACATAGGAATATGGCTGAAAGTAATAGTTATAATGACAATAATAATAAAAATAAGGATAGAAATAAGAGTTGTTACATAATAAAAATAGGAATAAGGCTGAAAATAATGGTTATAATGATAATAATAATAGAAATAAGGATAAAAATAAGAGTTATTACGATAACAATAATAGAAATAAGGATAAAAATAAGAGTTATTACATAATAAAAATAGGAATATGGCTGAAAGTAATAGTTATAATTATAATAATAACAGAAATTAGGATAAAAATAAGAGTTATTACGATAATAATAATAGTAATAAGGATAAAAATAAGAGTTATTACATAATAAAAATAGGAATATGACTGAAAATAATGGTTATAATGATAATAATAATAGAAATAAGGATGAAAATAAGAGTTATTACGATAATAATAATAGTAATAAGGCTGAAAGTAATAGTTATAATGATAATAATAACAGAAATAAGGATAAAAATCAGTGTTATTACGATAATAATAATAGTAATAAGGATAAAAGTGAGAGTTAATACGATGATAAAATAGGAATAAGGACAAAAATAAGAGTTATTACGATAATAATAATAGTTATGAGGATAAAAATAACAGTTATTACGATAATGAGAATAGAAATAAGGATAAAAATAAGAGTTATTACATAATAAACATAGGAATATGGCTGAAAGTAATAGTTGTAATGATAATAATAATAGAAATTAGGATAAAAATAAGAGTTATTACGATAATAATAATAGTAATAAGGATAAAAGTAAGAGTTAATACGATGATAAAATAGGAATAAGGACAAAAATAAGAGTTAATACGATAATAATAATAGTTATAAGGATAAAAATAACAGAAATAAGGATAAAAATAAGAGTTATTACATAATAAAAATAGGAATAAGGCTGAAAATAATGGTTATAATGATAATAAGAATACAAAATAAGGATAAAAATAAGAGTTATTACATAATAAACATTGGAATATGGCTGAAAGTAATAGTTATAATGACAATAATAATAGAAATAAGGATAGAAATAAGAGTTGTTACATAATAAAAATAGGAATAAGGCTGAAAATAATGGTTATAATGATAATAATAATAGAAATAAGGATAAAAATAAGAGTTATTACGATAATAATAATAGTAATAAGGATAAAAGTAAAAGTTAATACGATGATAAAATAGGAATACGGACAAAAATAAGAGTTAATACGATAATAATAATAGTTATAAGGATAAAAATAAGAGTTATTACGATAACAATAATAGAAATAAGGATAAAAATAAGTGTTATTACATAATAAAAATAGGAATATGGCTGAAAGTAATAGTTATAATTATAATAATAACAGAAATAAGGATAAAAATCAGTGTTATTACGATAATAATAATAGTAATAAGGATAAAAGTGAGAGTTAATACGATGATAAAATAGGAATAAGGACAAAAATAAGAGTTATTACGATAATAATAATAGTTATGAGGATAAAAATAACAGTTATTACGATAATGAGAATAGAAATAAGGATAAAAATAACAGTTATTACATAATAAACATAGGAATATGGCTGAAAGTAATAGTAGTAATGATAATAATAATAGAAATTAGGATAAAAATAAGAGTTATTACGATAATAATAATAGTAATAAGGATAAAAGTAAGAGTTAATACGATGATAAAGTAGGAATAAGGACAAAAATAAGAGTTAATACGATAATAATAATAGTTATAAGGATAAAAATAAGAGTTATTACGATAACAATAATAGAAATAAGGATAAAAATAAGAGTTATTACATAATAAAAATAGGAATATGGCTGAAAATAATAGTTATAATTATAATAATAACAGAAATAAGGATAAAAATAAGAGTTGTTACGATAATAATAATAGTAATTAGGACAAAAGTGAGAGTTAATACGATGATAAAATAGGAATAAGGACAAAAATAAGAGTTATTACGATAATAATAATAGTTATAAGGATAAAAATAAGAGTTATTACGATAATAATAACAGAAATAAGGATAAAAATAAGAGTTATTACATAATAAAAATAGGAATAAGGCTGAAAATAATGGTTATAATGATAATAAGAATAGAAATAAGGATAAAAATAAGAGTTATTACATAATAAACATAGGAATATGGCTGAAAGTAATAGTTATAATGACAATAATAATAGAAATAAGGATAGAAATAAGAGTTGTTACATAATAAAAATAGGAATAAGGCAGAAAATAATGGTTATAATGATAATAATAATAGAAATAAGGATAAAAATGAGAGTTATTACGATAACAATAATAGAAATAAGGATAAAAATAAGAGTTATTACATAATAAAAATAGGAATATGGCTGAAAGTAATAGTTATAATTATAATAATAACAGAAATAAGGATAAAAATAAGAGTTGTTACGATAATAATAATAGTAGTTAGGACAAAAGTGAGAGTTAATACGATGATAAAATAGGAATAAGGACAAAAATAAAAGTTATTACGATAATAATAATAGTTATAAGGATAAAAATAAGAGTTATTACGATAATAATAACAGAAATAAGGATAAAAATAAGAGTTATTACATAATAAAAATAGGAATAAGGCTGAAAATAATGGTTATAATGATAATAAGAATAGAAATAAGGATAAAAATAAGAGTTATTACATAATAAACATAGGAATATGGCTGAAAGTAATAGTTATAATTATAATAATAACAGAAATAAGGATAAAAATAAGAGTTGTTACATAATAAAAATAGGAATAAGGCTGAAAATAATGGTTATAATGATAATAATAATAGAAATAAGGATAAAAATAAGAGTTATTACGATAACAATAATAGAAATAAGGATAAAAATAAGAGTTATTACATAATAAAAATAGGAATATGGCTGAAAGTAATCGTTATAATTATAATAATAACAGAAATAAGGATAAAAATCAGAGTTATTACGATAATAATAATAGTAATAAGGATAAAAGTGAGAGTTAATACGATGATAAAATAGGAATAAGGACAAAAATAAGAATTATTACGATAATAATAATAGTTATAATGATAAAAATAACAGAAATAAGGATAAAAATAAGAGTTATTACATAATAAAAATAGGAATAAGGCTGAAAATAATGGTTATAATGATAATAAGAATAGAAATAAGGATAAAAATAAGAGTTATTACGATAATAATAATAGCAATAAGGATAAAAGTAAAAGTTAATACGATGATAAAATAGGAATATGGACAAAAATAAGAGTTAATACGATAATAATAATAGTTATAAGGATAAAAATAAGAGTTATTACGATAACAATAATAGAAATAAGGATAAAAATAAGAGTTATTACATAATAAACATAGGAATATGGCTGAAAGTAATAGTTATAATGACAATAATAATAAAAATAAGGATAGAAATAAGAGTTGTTACATAATAAAAATAGGAATAAGGCTGAAAATAATGGTTATAATGATAATAAGAATAGAAATAAGGATAAAAATAAGAGTTATTACATAATAAACATAGGAATATGGCTGAAAGTAATAGTTATAATGACAATAATAATAAAAATAAGGATAGAAATAAGAGTTGTTACATAATAAAAATAGGAATAAGGCTGAAAATAATGGTTATAATGATAATAATAATAAAATAAGGATAAAAATAAGAGTTATTACGATAAGAATAATAGAAATAAGGATAAAAATAAGAGTTATTACATAATAAAAATAGGAATATGGCTGAAAGTAATCGTTATAATTATAATAATAACAGAAATAAGGATAAAAATCAGAGTTATTACGATAATAATAATAGTAATAAGGATAAAAGTGAGAGTTAATACGATGATAAAATAGGAATAAGGACAAAAATAAGAGTTATTACGATAATAATAATAGTTATAAGGATAAAAATAACAGAAATAAGGATAAAAATAAGAGTTATTACATAATAAAAATAGGAATAAGGCTGAAAATAATGGTTATAATGATAATAAGAATAGAAATAAGGATAAAAATAAGAGTTATTACATAATAAACATTGGAATATGGCTGAAAGTAATAGTTATAATGACAATAATAATAGAAATAAGGATAGAAATAAGAGTTGTTACATAATAAAAATAGGAATAAGGCTGAAAATAATGGTTATAATGATAATAATAATAGAAATAAGGATAAAAATAAGAGTTATTACGATAATAATAATAGTAATAAGGATAAAAGTAAAAGTTAATACGATGATAAAATAGGAATACGGACAAAAATAAGAGTTAATACGATAATAATAATAGTTATAAGGATAAAAATAAGAGTTATTACGATAACAATAATAGAAATAAGGATAAAAATAAGAGTTATTACATAATAAAAATAGGAATATGGCTGAAAGTAATAGTTATAATTATAATAATAACAGAAATAAGGATAAAAATCAGTGTTATTACGATAATAATAATAGTAATAAGGATAAAAGTGAGAGTTAATACGATGATAAAATAGGAATAAGGACAAAAATAAGAGTTATTACGATAATAATAATAGTTATGAGGATAAAAATAACAGTTATTACGATAATGAGAATAGAAATAAGGATAAAAATAACAGTTATTACATAATAAACATAGGAATATGGCTGAAAGTAATAGTTGTAATGATAATAATAATAGAAATTAGGATAAAAATAAGAGTTATTACGATAATAATAATAGTAATAAGGATAAAAGTAAGAGTTAATACGATGATAAAGTAGGAATAAGGACAAAAATAAGAGTTAATACGATAATAATAATATTTATAAGGATAAAAATAAGAGTTATTACGATAACAATAATAGAAATAAGGATAAAAATAAGAGTTATTACATAATAAAAATAGGAATATGGCTGAAAATAATAGTTATAATTATAATAATAACAGAAATAAGGATAAAAATAAGAGCTGTTACGATAATAATAATAGTAATTAGGACAAAAGTGAGAGTTAATACGATGATAAAATAGGAATAAGGACAAAAATAAGAGTTATTACGATAATAATAATAGTTATAAGGATAAAAATAAGAGTTATTACGATAATAATAACAGAAATAAGGATAAAAATAAGAGTTATTACATAATAAAAATAGGAATAATGCTGAAAATAATGGTTATAATGATAATAAGAATAGAAATAAGGATAAAAATAAGAGTTATTACATAATAAACATAGGAATATGGCTGAAAGTAATAGTTATAATGACAATAATAATAGAAATAAGGATAGAAATAAGAGTTGTTACATAATAAAAATAGGAATAAGGCTGAAAATAATGGTTATAATGATAATAATAATAGAAATAAGGATAAAAATGAGAGTTATTACGATAACAATAATAGAAATAAGGATAAAAATAAGAGTTATTACATAATAAAAATAGGAATATGGCTGAAAGTAATAGTTATAATTATAATAATAACAGAAATAAGGATAAAAATAAGAGTTGTTACGATAATAATAATAGTAATTAGGACAAAAGTGAGAGTTAATACGATGATAAAATAGGAATAAGGACAAAAATAAAAGTTATTACGATAATAATAATAGTTATAAGGATAAAAATAAGAGTTATTACGATAATAATAACAGAAATAAGGATAAAAATAAGAGTTATTACATAATAAAAATAGGAATAAGGCTGAAAATAATGGTTATAATGATAATAAGAATAGAAATAAGGATAAAAATAAGAGTTATTACGATAATAATAATAGCAATAAGGATAAAAGTAAAAGTTAATACGATGATAAAATAGGAATACGGACAAAAATAAGAGTTAATACGATAATAATAATAGTTATAAGGATAAAAATAAGAGTTATTACGATAACAATAATAGAAATAAGGATAAAAATAAGAGTTATTACATAATAAAAATAGGAATATGGCTGAAAGTAATAGTTATAATTATAATAATAACAGAAATAAGGATAAAAATCAGTGTTATTACGATAATAATAATAGTAATAAGGATAAAAGTGAGAGTTAATACGATGATAAAATAGGAATAAGGACAAAAATAAGAGTTATTACGATAATGAGAATAGAAATAAGGATAAAAATAACAGTTATTACATAATAAACATAGGAATATGGCTGAAAGTAATAGTTGTAATGATAATAATAATAGAAATTAGGATAAAAATAAGAGTTATTACGATAATAATAATAGTAATAAGGATAAAAGTAAGAGTTAATACGATGATAAAGTAGGAATAAGGACAAAAATAAGAGTTAATACGATAATAATAATATTTATAAGGATAAAAATAAGAGTTATTACGATAACAATAATAGAAATAAGGATAAAAATAAGAGTTATTACATAATAAAAATAGGAATATGGCTGAAAATAATAGTTATAATTATAATAATATCAGAAATAAGGATAAAAATAAGAGCTGTTACGATAATAATAATAGTAATTAGGACAAAAGTGAGAGTTAATACGATGATAAAATAGGAATAAGGACAAAAATAAGAGTTATTACGATAATAATAATAGTTATAAGGATAAAAATAAGAGTTATTACGATAATAATAACAGAAATAAGGATAAAAATAAGAGTTATTACATAATAAAAATAGGAATAATGCTGAAAATAATGGTTATAATGATAATAAGAATAGAAATAAGGATAAAAATAAGAGTTATTACATAATAAACATAGGAATATGGCTGAAAGTAATAGTTATAATGACAATAATAATAGAAATAAGGATAGAAATAAGAGTTGTTACATAATAAAAATAGGAATAAGGCTGAAAATAATGGTTATAATGATAATAATAATAGAAATAAGGATAAAAATGAGAGTTATTACGATAACAATAATAGAAATAAGGATAAAAATAAGAGTTATTACATAATAAAAATAGGAATATGGCTGAAAGTAATAGTTATAATTATAATAATAACAGAAATAAGGATAAAAATAAGAGTTGTTACGATAATAATAATAGTAATTAGGACAAAAGTGAGAGTTAATACGATGATAAAATAGGAATAAGGACAAAAATAAAAGTTATTACGATAATAATAATAGTTATAAGGATAAAAATAAGAGTTATTACGATAATAATAACAGAAATAAGGATAAAAATCAGTGTTATTACGATAATAATAATAGTAATAAGGATAAAAGTGAGAGTTAATACGATGATAAAATAGGAATAAGGACAAAAATAAGAGGTATTAGGATAATAATAATAGTTATGAGGATAAAAATAACAGTTATTACGATAATGAGAATAGAAATAAGGATAAAAATAAGAGTTATTACATAATAAACATAGGAATATGGCTGAAAGTAATAGTTGTAATGATAATAATAATAGAAATTAGGATAAAAATAAGAGTTATTACGATAATAATAATAGTAATAAGGATAAAAGTAAGAGTTAATACGATGATAAAATAGGAATAAGGACAAAAATAAGAGTTAATACGATAATAATAATAGTTATAAGGATAAAAATAAGAGTTATTACGATAACAATAATAGAAATAAGGATAAAAATAAGAGTTATTACATAATAAAAATAGGAATATGGCTGAAAGTAATAGTTATAATTATAATAATAACAGAAATAAGGATAAAAATAAGAGTTGTTACGATAATAATAATAGTAATTAGGACAAAAGTGAGAGTTAATACGATGATAAAATAGGAATAAGGACAAAAATAAGAGTTATTACGATAATAATAATAGTTATAAGGATAAAAATAAGAGTTATTACGATAATAATAACAGAAATAAGGATAAAAATAAGAGTTATTACATAATAAAAATAGGAATAAGGCTGAAAATAATGGTTATAATGATAATAAGAATAGAAATAAGGATAAAAATAAGAGTTATTACATAATAAACATAGGAATATGGCTGAAAGTAATAGTTATAATGACAATAATAATAAAAATAAGGATAGAAATAAGAGTTGTTACATAATAAAAATAGGAATAAGGCTGAAAATAATGGTTATAATGATAATAATAATAGAAATAAGGATAAAAATAAGAGTTATTACGATAACAATAATAGAAATAAGGATAAAAATAAGAGTTATTACATAATAAAAATAGGAATATGGCTGAAAGTAATCGTTATAATTATAATAATAACAGAAATAAGGATAAAAATCAGAGTTATTACGATAATAATAATAGTAATAAGGATAAAAGTGAGAGTTAATACGATGATAAAATAGGAATAAGGACAAAAATAAGAGTTATTACGATAATAATAATAGTTATAAGGATAAAAATAACAGAAATAAGGATAAAAATAAGAGTTATTACATAATAAAAATAGGAATAAGGCTGAAAATAATGGTTATAATGATAATAAGAATAGAAATAAGGATAAAAATAAGAGTTATTACATAATAAACATAGGAATATGGCTGAAAGTAATAGTTATAATGACAATAATAATAGAAATAAGGATAGAAATAAGAGTTGTTACATAATAAAAATAGGAATAAGGCTGAAAATAATGGTTATAATGATAATAATAATAGAAATAAGGATAAAAATAAGAGTTATTACGATAATAATAATAGTAATAAGGATAAAAGTAAAAGTTAATACGATGATAAAATAGGAATATGGACAAAAATAAGAGTTAATACGATAATAATAATAGTTATAAGGATAAAAATAAGAGTTATTACGATAACAATAATAGAAATAAGGATAAAAATAAGAGTTATTACATAATAAAAATAGGAATATGGCTGAAAGTAATAGTTATAATTATAATAATAACAGAAATAAGGATAAAAATAAGAGTTGTTACGATAATAATAATAGTAATTAGGACAAAAGTGAGAGTTAATACGATGATAAAATAGGAATAAGGACAAAAATAAGAGTTATTACGATAATAATAATAGTTATAAGGATAAAAATAAGAGTTATTACGATAATAATAACAGAAATAAGGATAAAGATAAGAGTTATTACATAATAAAAATAGGAATAAGGCTGAAAATAATGGTTATAATGATAATAAGAATAGAAATAAGGATAAAAATAAGAGTTATTACATAATAAACATAGGAATATGGCTGAAAGTAATAGTTATAATGACAATAATAATAAAAATAAGGATAGAAATAAGAGTTGTTACATAATAAAAATAGGAATAAGGCTGAAAATAATGGTTATAATGATAATAATAATAGAAATAAGGATAAAAATAAAAGTTATTACGATAACAATAATAGAAATAAGGATAAAAATAAGAGTTATTACATAATAAAAATAGGAATATGGCTGAAAGTAATCGTTATAATTATAATAATAACAGAAATAAGGATAAAAATCAGAGTTATTACGATAATAATAATAGTAATAAGGATAAAAGTGAGAGTTAATACGATGATAAAATAGGAATAAGGACAAAAATAAGAGTTATTACGATAATAATAATAGTTATAAGGATAAAAATAACAGAAATAAGGATAAAAATAAGAGTTATTACATAATAAAAATAGGAATAAGGCTGAAAATAATGGTTATAATGATAATAAGAATAGAAATAAGGATAAAAATAAGAGTTATTACATAATAAACATAGGAATATGGCTGAAAGTAATACTTATAATGACAATAATAATAGAAATAAGGATAGAAATAAGAGTTGTTACATAATAAAAATAGGAATAAGGCTGAAAATAATGGTTATAATGATAATAATAATAGAAATAAGGATAAAAATAAGAGTTATTACGATAATAATAATAGTAATAAGGATAAAAGTAAAAGTTAATACGATGATAAAATAGGAATATGGACAAAAATAAGAGTTAATACGATAATAATAATAGTTATAAGGATAAAAATAAGAGTTATTACGATAGCAATAATAGAAATAAGGATAAAAATAAGAGTTATTACATAATAAAAATAGGAATATGGCTGAAAGTAATAGTTATAATTATAATAATAACAGAAATAAGGATAAAAATAAGAGTTGTTACGATAATAATAATAGTAATTAGGACAAAAGTGAGAGTTAATACGATGATAAAATAGGAATAAGGACAAAAATAAGAGTTATTACGATAATAATAATAGTTATAAGGATAAAAATAAGAGTTATTACGATAATAATAACAGAAATAAGGATAAAAATAAGAGTTATTACATAATAAAAATAGGAATAAGGCTGAAAATAATGGTTATAATGATAATAAGAATAGAAATAAGGATAAAAATAAGAGTTATTACATAATAAACATAGGAATATGGCTGAAAGTAATAGTTATAATGACAATAATAATAAAAATAAGGATAGAAATAAGAGTTGTTACATAATAAAAATAGGAATAAGGCTGAAAATAATGGTTATAATGATAATAATAATAGAAATAAGGATAAAAATAAGAGTTATTACGATAACAATAATAGAAATAAGGATAAAAATAAGAGTTATTACATAATAAAAATAGGAATATGGCTGAAAGTAATCGTTATAATTATAATAATAACAGAAATAAGGATAAAAATCAGAGTTATTACGATAATAATAATAGTAATAAGGCTAAAAGTGAGAGTTAATACGATGATAAAATAGGAATAAGGACAAAAATAAGAGTTATTACGATAATAATAATAGTTATAAGGATAAAAATAACAGAAATAAGGATAAAAATAAGAGTTATTACATAATAAAAATAGGAATAAGGCTGAAAATAATGGTTATAATGATAATAAGAATAGAAATAAGGATAAAAATAAGAGTTATTACATAATAAACATAGGAATATGGCTGAAAGTAATAGTTATAATGACAATAATAATAGAAATAAGGATAGAAATAAGAGTTGTTACATAATAAAAATAGGAATAAGGCTGAAAATAATGGTTATAATGATAATAATAATAGAAATAAGGATAAAAATAAGAGTTATTACGATAATAATAATAGTAATAAGGATAAAAGTAAAAGTTAATACGATGATAAAATAGGAATATGGACAAAAATAAGAGTTAATACGATAATAATAATAGTTATAAGGATAAAAATAAGAGTTATTACGATAACAATAATAGAAATAAGGATAAAAATAAGAGTTATTACATAATAAAAATAGGAATATGGCTGAAAGTAATAGTTATAATTATAATAATAACAGAAATAAGGATAAAAATAAGAGTTGTTACGATAATAATAATAGTAATTAGGACAAAAGTGAGAGTTAATACGATGATAAAATAGGAATAAGGACAAAAATAAGAGTTATTACGATAATAATAATAGTTATAAGGATAAAAATAAGAGTTATTACGATAATAATAACAGAAATAAGGATAAAAATAAGAGTTATTACATAATAAAAATAGGAATAAGGCTGAAAATAATGGTTATAATGATAATAAGAATAGAAATAAGGATAAAAATAAGAGTTATTACATAATAAACATAGGAATATGGCTGAAAGTAATAGTTATAATGACAATAATAATAAAAATAAGGATAGAAATAAGAGTTGTTACATAATAAAAATAGGAATAAGGCTGAAAATAATGGTTATAATGATAATAATAATAGAAATAAGGATAAAAATAAGGGTTATTACGATAACAATAATAGAAATAAGGATAAAAATAAGAGTTATTACATAATAAAAATAGGAATATGGCTGAAAGTAATCGTTATAATTATAATAATAACAGAAATAAGGATAAAAATCAGAGTTATTACGATAATAATAATAGTAATAAGGCTAAAAGTGAGAGTTAATACGATGATAAAATAGGAATAAGGACAAAAATAAGAGTTATTACGATAATAATAATAGTTATAAGGATAAAAATAAGATTTATTACATAATAAAAATAGGAATAAGGCTGAAAATAATGGTTATAATGATAATAAGAATAGAAATAAGGATAAAAATAAGAGTTATTACATAATAAACATAGGAATATGGCTGAAAGTAATAGTTATAATGACAATAATAATAGAAATAAGGATAGAAATAAGAGTTGTTACATAATAAAAATAGGAATAAGGCTGAAAATAATGGTTATAATGATAATAATAATAGAAATAAGGATAAAAATAAGAGTTATTACGATAATAATAATAGTAATAAGGATAAAAGTAAAAGTTAATACGATGATAAAATAGGAATATGGACAAAAATAAGAGTTAATACGATAATAATAATAGTTATAAGGATAAAAATAAGAGTTATTACGATAACAATAATAGAAATAAGGATAAAAATAAGAGTTATTACATAATAAAAATAGGAATATGGCTGAAAGTAATAGTTATAATTATAATAATAACAGAAATAAGGATAAAAATAAGAGTTGTTACGATAATAATAATAGTAATTAGGACAAAAGTGAGAGTTAATACGATGATAAAATAGGAATAAGGACAAAAATAAGAGTTATTACGATAATAATAATAGTTATAAGGACAAAAATAAGAGTTATTACATAATAAAAATAGGAATATGGCTGAAAGTAATAGTTATAATTATAATAATAACAGAAATAAGGATAAAAATAAGAGTTGTTACGATAATAATAATAGTAATTAGGACAAAAGTGAGAGTTAATACGATGATAAAATAGGAAT
Organism: Megachile willughbiella; assembly: GCA_945859595.2. Classification (NCBI taxonomy): domain Eukaryota; kingdom Metazoa; phylum Arthropoda; class Insecta; order Hymenoptera; family Megachilidae; genus Megachile; species Megachile willughbiella. The sequence continues at coordinate 30,871 of CAMAOD020000167.1, forward strand.
AAGGACAAAAATAAGAGTTATTACGATAATAATAATAGTTATAAGGATAAAAATAAGAGTTATTACGATAATAATAACAGAAATAAGGATAAAAATAAGAGTTATTACATAATAAAAATAGGAATAAGGCTGAAAATAATGGTTATAATGATAATAAGAATAGAAATAAGGATAAAAATAAGAGTTATTACATAATAAACATAGGAATATGGCTGAAAGTAATAGTTATAATGACAATAATAATAAAAATAAGGATAGAAATAAGAGTTGTTACATAATAAAAATAGGAATAAGGCTGAAAATAATGGTTATAATGATAATAATAATAGAAATAAGGATAAAAATAAGAGTTATTACGATAACAATAATAGAAATAAGGATAAAAATAAGAGTTAATACATAATAAAAATAGGAATATGGCTGAAAGTAATCGTTATAATTATAATAATAACAGAAATAAGGATAAAAATCAGAGTTATTACGATAATAATAATAGTAATAAGGATAAAAGTGAGAGTTAATACGATGATAAAATAGGAATAAGGACAAAAATAAGAGTTATTACGATAATAATAATAGTTATAAGGATAAAAATAACAGAAATAAGGATAAAAATAAGAGTTATTACATAATAAAAATAGGAATAAGGCTGAAAATAATGGTTATAATGATAATAAGAATAGAAATAAGGATAAAAATAAGAGTTATTACATAATAAACATAGGAATATGGCTGAAAGTAATAGTTATAATGACAATAATAATAGAAATAAGGATAGAAATAAGAGTTGTTACATAATAAAAATAGGAATAAGGCTGAAAATAATGGTTATAATGATAATAATAATAGAAATAAGGATAAAAATAAGAGTTATTACGATAATAATAATAGTAATAAGGATAAAAGTAAAAGTTAATACGATGATAAAATAGGAATATGGACAAAAATAAGAGTTAATACGATAATAATAATAGTTATAAGGATAAAAATAAGAGTTATTACGATAACAATAATAGAAATAAGGATAAAAATAAGAGTTATTACATAATAAAAATAGGAATATGGCTGAAAGTAATAGTTATAATTATAATAATAACAGAAATAAGGATAAAAATAAGAGTTGTTACGATAATAATAATAGTAATTAGGACAAAAGTGAGAGTTAATACGATGATAAAATAGGAATAAGGACAAAAATAAGAGTTATTACGATAATAATAATAGTTATAAGGATAAAAATAAGAGTTATTACGATAATAATAACAGAAATAAGGATAAAGATAAGAGTTATTACATAATAAAAATAGGAATAAGGCTGAAAATAATGGTTATAATGATAATAAGAATAGAAATAAGGATAAAAATAAGAGTTATTACATAATAAACATAGGAATATGGCTGAAAGTAATAGTTATAATGACAATAATAATAAAAATAAGGATAGAAATAAGAGTTGTTACATAATAAAAATAGGAATAAGGCTGAAAATAATGGTTATAATGATAATAATAATAGAAATAAGGATAAAAATAAGAGTTATTACGATAACAATAATAGAAATAAGGATAAAAATAAGAGTTATTACATAATAAAAATAGGAATATGGCTGAAAGTAATCGTTATAATTATAATAATAACAGAAATAAGGATAAAAATCAGAGTTATTACGATAATAATAATAGTAATAAGGATAAAAGTGAGAGTTAATACGATGATAAAATAGGAATAAGGACAAAAATAAGAGTTATTACGATAATAATAATAGTTATAAGGATAAAAATAACAGAAATAAGGATAAAAATAAGAGTTATTACATAATAAAAATAGGAATAAGGCTGAAAATAATGGTTATAATGATAATAAGAATAGAAATAAGGATAAAAATAAGAGTTATTACATAATAAACATAGGAATATGGCTGAAAGTAATAGTTATAATGACAATAATAATAGAAATAAGGATAGAAATAAGAGTTGTTACATAATAAAAATAGGAATAAGGCTGAAAATAATGGTTATAATGATAATAATAATAGAAATAAGGATAAAAATAAGAGTTATTACGATAATAATAATAGTAATAAGGATAAAAGTAAAAGTTAATACGATGATAAAATAGGAATATGGACAAAAATAAGAGTTAATACGATAATAATAATAGTTATAAGGATAAAAATAAGAGTTATTACGATAACAATAATAGAAATAAGGATAAAAATAAGAGTTATTACATAATAGAAATAGGAATATGGCTGAAAGTAATAGTTATAATTATAATAATAACAGAAATAAGGATAAAAATCAGTGTTATTACGATAATAATAACAGTAATAAGGATAAAAGTGAGAGTTAATACGATGATAAAATAGGAATAAGGACAAAAATAAGAGTTATTACGATAATAATAATAGTTATGAGGATAAAAATAACAGTTATTACGATAATGAGAATAGAAATAAGGATAAAAATAAGAGTTATTACATAATAAACATAGGAATATGGCTGAAAGTAATAGTTGTAATGATAATAATAATAGAAATTAGGATAAAAATAAGAGTTATTACGATAATAATAATAGTAATAAGGATAAAAGTAAGAGTTAATACGATGATAAAATAGGAATAAGGACAAAAATAAGAGTTAATACGATAATAATAATAGTTATAAGGATAAAAATAAGCGTTATTACGATAACAATAATAGAAATAAGGATAAAAATAAGAGTTATTACATAATAAAAATAGGAATGTGGCTGAAAGTAATAGTTATAATGATAATAATAATAGAAATAAGGATGAAAATAAGAGTTATTACGATAATAATAATAGTAATAAGGATAGAAATAAGAGTTGTTACATAATAAAAATAGGAATAAGGCTGAAAATAATGGTTATAATGATAATAATAATAGAAATAAGGATAAAAATAAGAGTTATTACGATAACAATAATAGAAATAAGGATAAAAATAAGAGTTATTACATAATAAAAATAGGAATATGGCTGAAAGTAATCGTTATAATTATAATAATAACAGAAATAAGGATAAAAATCAGAGTTATTACGATAATAATAATAGTAATAAGGATAAAAGTGAGAGTTAATACGATGATAAAATAGGAATAAGGACAAAAATAAGAGTTATTACGATAATAATAATAGTTATAAGGATAAAAATAACAGAAATAAGGATAAAAATAAGAGTTATTACATAATAAAAATAGGAATAAGGCTGAAAATAATGGTTATAATGATAATAAGAATAGAAATAAGGATAAAAATAAGAGTTATTACATAATAAACATAGGAATATGGCTGAAAGTAATAGTTATAATGACAATAATAATAGAAATAAGGATAGAAATAAGAGTTGTTACATAATAAAAATAGGAATAAGGCTGAAAATAATGGTTATAATGATAATAATAATAGAAATAAGGATAAAAATAAGAGTTATTACGATAATAATAATAGTAATAAGGATAAAAGTAAAAGTTAATACGATGATAAAATAGGAATATGGACAAAAATAAGAGTTAATACGATAATAATAATAGTTATAAGGATAAAAATAAGAGTTATTACGATAACAATAATAGAAATAAGGATAAAAATAAGAGTTATTACATAATAGAAATAGGAATATGGCTGAAAGTAATAGTTATAATTATAATAATAACAGAAATAAGGATAAAAATCAGTGTTATTACGATAATAATAACAGTAATAAGGATAAAAGTGAGAGTTAATACGATGATAAAATAGGAATAAGGACAAAAATAAGAGTTATTACGATAATAATAATAGTTATGAGGATAAAAATAACAGTTATTACGATAATGAGAATAGAAATAAGGATAAAAATAAGAGTTATTACATAATAAACATAGGAATATGGCTGAAAGTAATAGTTGTAATGATAATAATAATAGAAATTAGGATAAAAATAAGAGTTATTACGATAATAATAATAGTAATAAGGATAAAAGTAAGAGTTAATACGATGATAAAATAGGAATAAGGACAAAAATAAGAGTTAATACGATAATAATAATAGTTATAAGGATAAAAATAAGCGTTATTACGATAACAATAATAGAAATAAGGATAAAAATAAGAGTTATTACATAATAAAAATAGGAATGTGGCTGAAAGTAATAGTTATAATGATAATAATAATAGAAATAAGGATGAAAATAAGAGTTATTACGATAATAATAATAGTAATAAGGATAGAAATAAGAGTTGTTACATAATAAAAATAGGAATAAGGCTGAAAATAATGGTTATAATGATAATAATAATAGAAATAAGGATAAAAATAAGAGTTATTACGATAACAATAATAGAAATAAGGATAAAAATAAGAGTTATTACATAATAAAAATAGGAATATGGCTGAAAGTAATCGTTATAATTATAATAATAACAGAAATAAGGATAAAAATCAGAGTTATTACGATAATAATAATAGTAATAAGGATAAAAGTGAGAGTTAATACGATGATAAAATAGGAATAAGGACAAAAATAAGAGTTATTACGATAATAATAATAGTTATAAGGATAAAAATAACAGAAATAAGGATAAAAATAAGAGTTATTACATAATAAAAATAGGAATAAGGCTGAAAATAATGGTTATAATGATAATAAGAATAGAAATAAGGATAAAAATAAGAGTTATTACATAATAAACATAGGAATATGGCTGAAAGTAATAGTTATAATGACAATAATAATAGAAATAAGGATAGAAATAAGAGTTGTTACATAATAAAAATAGGAATAAGGCTGAAAATAATGGTTATAATGATAATAATAATAGAAATAAGGATAAAAATAAGAGTTATTACGATAATAATAATAGTAATAAGGATAAAAGTAAAAGTTAATACGATGATAAAATAGGAATATGGACAAAAATAAGAGTTAATACGATAATAATAATAGTTATAAGGATAAAAATAAGAGTTATTACGATAACAATAATAGAAATAAGGATAAAAATAAGAGTTATTACATAATAAAAATAGGAATATGGCTGAAAGTAATAGTTATAATTATAATAATAACAGAAATAAGGATAAAAATAAGAGTTGTTACGATAATAATAATAGTAATTAGGGCAAAAGTGAGAGTTAATACGATGATAAAATAGGAATAAGGACAAAAATAAGAGTTATTACGATAATAATAATAGTTATAAGGATAAAAATAAGAGTTATTACGATAATAATAACAGAAATAAGGATAAAAATAAGAGTTATTACATAATAAAAATAGGAATAAGGCTGAAAATAATGGTTATAATGATAATAAGAATAGAAATAAGGATAAAAATAAGAGTTATTACATAATAAACATAGGAATATGGCTGAAAGTAATAGTTATAGTGACAATAATAATAGAAATAAGGATAGAAATAAGAGTTGTTACATAATAAAAATAGGAATAAGGCTGAAAATAATGGTTATAATGATAATAATAATAGAAATAAGGATAAAAATAAGAGTTATTACGATAACAATAATAGAAATAAGGATAAAAATAAGAGTTATTACATAATAAAAATAGGAATATGGCTGAAAGTAATAGTTATAATTATAATAATAACAGAAATAAGGATAAAAATAAGAGTTGTTACGATAATAATAATAGTAATTAGGGCAAAAGTGAGAGTTAATACGATGATAAAATAGGAATAAGGACAAAAATAAGAGTTATTACGATAATAATAATAGTTATAAGGATAAAAATAAGAGTTATTACGATAATAATAACAGAAATAAGGATAAAAATAAGAGTTATTACATAATAAAAATAGGAATAAGGCTGAAAATAATGGTTATAATGATAATAAGAATAGAAATAAGGATAAAAATAAGAGTTATTACATAATAAACATAGGAATATGGCTGAAAGTAATAGTTATAGTGACAATAATAATAGAAATAAGGATAGAAATAAGAGTTGTTACATAATAAAAATAGGAATAAGGCTGAAAATAATGGTTATAATGATAATAATAATAGAAATAAGGATAAAAATAAGAGTTATTACGATAACAATAATAGAAATAAGGATAAAAATAAGAGTTATTACATAATAAAAATAGGAATATGGCTGAAAGTAATCGTTATAATTATAATAATAACAGAAATAAGGATAAAAATCAGAGTTATTACGATAATAATAATAGTAATAAGGATAAAAGTGAGAGTTAATACGATGATAAAATAGGAATAAGGACAAAAATAAGAGTTATTACGATAATAATAATAGTTATAAGGATAAAAATAACAGAAATAAGGATAAAAATAAGAGTTATTACATAATAAAAATAGGAATAAGGCTGAAAATAATGGTTATAATGATAATAAGAATAGAAATAAGGATAAAAATAAGAGTTATTACATAATAAACATAGGAATATGGCTGAAAGTAATAGTTATAATGACAATAATAATAGAAATAAGGATAGAAATAAGAGTTGTTACATAATAAAAATAGGAATAAGGCTGAAAATAATGGTTATAATGATAATAATAATAGAAATACGGATAAAAATAAGAGTAATTAAGATAATTATAATAGTAATAAGGATAAAAATAAGAGTTACTAGATAATAAAAACAACAATAAAGCTGAAAATAATAGTTATAATGATAATAATAATAGAAATAAGGATAAAAATAAGAGTTATTACATAATAAGAATAGGAATAAGGCAGAAAATAATAGTTATGATGATAATAAAAACAGAAATAAGGATAAAAATAATAGTTATTAGGATAATAATAATAGTAATAAGGATAAGACTAACAGATATTACGATAATAATAATAGTAATAAGGATAAAAATAAGAGTTATTGGATAATAAAAATAGGAAGAAGACTGAAAATAATAGTTATAATGATAATAATAATATTAATAAGGACAAAAATAAGAGTTATTACGTTAAGAATAATAGTAATAAGGATAAAAATAAGAGTTACTAGATAGTAAAAATAGAAATAAGGCTGAAAATAATAGTTATAATGATAATAAACATAGGAATAAGGCTGAAAATAATAGTTATAATGATAATAATAATAGAAGTAAGGATAAAAATAAGAGTTATTATGATAATAACAATAGTAATAAGGATAAAAATAACAGTTATTACATGATAAAAATAAGAACAAGGCTGAAAATAATAGTTATAATGATATTAATAATATTAATAAGGACAAAAATAAGAGTTATTACGTTAAGAATAATAGTAATAAGGATAGAAATAAGAGTTATTGGAAAATAAAAATAGGAATAAAACTGAAAATAATAGTTATAATGATAATAATAATAGAAATAAGGATAAAAATAAGAGTAATTACGATAATAATAATAGTAATAAGGATAAAAATAAGAGTTACTAGATAATAAAAATAGAAATAAGGCTGAAAATAATAGTTATAATGATAATAAACATAGGAATGAGGCTGAAAATAATAGTTATAATGATAATAATAATAGTAATAAGGATAAAAATAGTAGTTATTCCGATAATAATAATATTAATAAGGATAAAAATAGTAGTTATTCCGATAATAATAATATTAATAAGGATATAAATAAGAGTTATTACGATAATAAAAATAGGAATAAGGCTGAAAACATTAGTTATAACGATAATAATAATCGTAATAAAGATAAAAATAAGAGTTATTACGATAATAATAATAGACATAAGGATAAAAATAAGAGTAATTACGATAATAATAATAGTAATAAGGATAAAACTAACAGATATTACGATAATAATAATAGTAATAAGGCTGAAAATAATAGTTATAATGATAATAATAATAGAAATACGGATAAAAATAAGAGTAATTAAGATAATTATAATAGTAATAAGGATAAAAATAAGAGTTACTAGATAATAAAAACAACAATAAAGCTGAAAATAATAGTTATAATGATAATAATAATAGAAATAAGGATAAAAATAAGAGTTATTACATAATAAGAATAGGAATAAGGCAGAAAATAATAGTTATGATGATAATAAAAACAGAAATAAGGATAAAAATAATAGTTATTAGGATAATAATAATAGTAATAAGGATAAGACTAACAGATATTACGATAATAATAATAGTAATAAGGATAAAAATAAGAGTTATTGGATAATAAAAATAGGAAGAAGACTGAAAATAATAGTTATAATGATAATAATAATATTAATAAGGACAAAAATAAGAGTTATTACGTTAAGAATAATAGTAATAAGGATAAAAATAAGAGTTACTAGATAGTAAAAATAGAAATAAGGCTGAAAATAATAGTTATAATGATAATAAACATAGGAATAAGGCTGAAAATAATAGTTATAATGATAATAATAATAGAAGTAAGGATAAAAATAAGAGTTATTATGATAATAACAATAGTAATAAGGATAAAAATAACAGTTATTACATGATAAAAATAAGAACAAGGCTGAAAATAATAGTTATAATGATATTAATAATATTAATAAGGACAAAAATAAGAGTTATTACGTTAAGAATAATAGTAATAAGGATAGAAATAAGAGTTATTGGAAAATAAAAATAGGAATAAAACTGAAAATAATAGTTATAATGATAATAATAATAGAAATAAGGATAAAAATAAGAGTAATTACGATAATAATAATAGTAATAAGGATAAAAATAAGAGTTACTAGATAATAAAAATAGAAATAAGGCTGAAAATAATAGTTATAATGATAATAAACATAGGAATGAGGCTGAAAATAATAGTTATAATGATAATAATAATAGTAATAAGGATAAAAATAGTAGTTATTCCGATAATAATAATATTAATAAGGATAAAAATAGTAGTTATTCCGATAATAATAATATTAATAAGGATATAAATAAGAGTTATTACGATAATAAAAATAGGAATAAGGCTGAAAACATTAGTTATAACGATAATAATAATCGTAATAAAGATAAAAATAAGAGTTATTACGATAATAATAATAGTAATAAGGATAAAAATAAGAGTTATTACGATAATAATAATAGTAATAAGGATAAAAATAAGAGTTATTGGATAACAAAAATAGGAAGAAGACTGAAAATAATAGTTATAATGATAATAAAAATAGAAATAAGGATAAAGATAATAATTATTACGATAGTAATAATAGTAATAAGGATAAAACTAACAGATATTGCGATAATAATTGATAGAATAGATCGATGTAGATCGACTCGACATTTTGCTGCCCTCTCTGGGTTACTCTGTTTATTATTTTTGGTTTTTGCGTATTGTCGCAGCGGCGACAACCGTGCTGCGAAAATTAGTCGTTAGTCCTTTGTCGTTTGTAATACAGCCTCGTGTGCGCGTCAAATTATATTATATTTTATATCAAATACATTTTATTCTTCGCTTTCAGTATAAACCGTGTGTGTTTTATTCTCGCTCCTGACAGGTTATGGGCCCAGGAGACGCATTTGTTGCGCGATAAACTATATGAGTGAAGGAAATACGAAAAATTTCCTGTGAGAATAGTGAAAGTGAAGAAACGTGGTCACGAAGAAAACGAACATGGCAGCGTGGAACAGTGCGCAAAGCGTTGACAAGCTCGACGACGAGAACTATGAATCTTGGAAGCTACAAATGAGAAGTGTTTTGATTTGTAACGAATTATGGTCATGTGTTAACGGTGAGGAAGTAAAAACCGAACAAAACCGCGTCGAATGGACGAAGAAAGACCAGAAAGCATTGGCCATGATTATGCTCAGTGTGTCACGTGGTCAATTAAATCACATAAAAAAGGCTGAAACATCTCATGCGGCATGGACGGAACTTGAACGCATATATGAATCAAAAGGCCCTGTCCGTAAAGCGACGTTATATAAGCAATTATACAGAATGAAGAAGGATCCAGACACGTCCATGGCAAAATATCTTAACGATTTTACAAGTAAAGCCGAGCAATTGACGGAGGCAGGTATTAACATACCCGAAGATCTACTGTCGATCATGATGCTTGGGTCGCTGCCCGAAGAGTACGAGAACTTTACAGTAGCTATCGAGTCGCGAGATGAAATTCCTAGCATAAATAATTTAAAGGCTAAATTACTCGAGGAAGAAGCGCGGCAAAATGAAAGAAATGAAAATGGCCAAAAAGAAAAGAAAAACGACGTCAACCACGAGGCATTATATACGAAAACATCAAGACAAGTAAATTTCCGCACAAACAAAAATAAATATAGTCAACCGAAGCAACCACCGAAATTTACTGGAAAATGTTACGAGTGTGGAAAAATTGGACACCGAGGAGCCGATTGTTATGTTAGAAAAAAACGCGAAGCGAAAAGGAGAGAAGACGCAATGACAGCGATAGCCTACAACGCCGAAGTGTTAAAGTCAAGTATGTGGTGTTTAGATAGCGCAGCAACAAAACATATGACGAACGACAAAGAAAGGTATACCGCGTTCGACGAAGAAGCAGAAACAAAAGTAAATACGGCATGTAGTGAGTCGACAAATTCGTGTGGTGTCGGTGAAATAAAGTTAAAAGTGAAATTGAACAATAATAAGACGAATCAGATAAAATTAACAAATGTGCTTTATGTGCCAGCGCTTAGAAACAATTTAATTTCAGTTTCGCAAATAACAAAAAACGGATTTAAAGTGGTTTTCGTCGGTGACAAGGCGATTGTCAAACGAAAGGATGGTTCAACGGCACTGATAGCGGAGAAGAAAAACGACTTGTACATCGTAAACACCATGGAAGATCGCACGTTACAAACAACTACCAGCCCAGGTAATATCGAAAGATGGCATGATCGTTTCGGGCATCTCAGTTATACTGATTTAAAAAAATTACAGTCGGATGGTATGGTTAAAGGTATACATTTCAATTCAAAAACTAGCGGTACGGAATGCATCATTTGCGCGAAAGGAAAAATGCAGCAATTACCGTATAAAAATTCGGAGCATCGGCAAAAGGAAAAACTTGGCCTCGTTCATTCGGATATCTGTGGACCGATGAGCACAGAATCCTTAGGCGGAGCAAAATATTTTGCCACTTTTATAGACGACTACTCACGATACACAGAAACAACGATGCTTCGACAACGATCGGATATTTTAAAAGCGTTTAAAAATTTTAAGAATCGAGTTGAAAAAGAAACCGGATGCGTTATAAAGCGGCTAAGAACGGACAATGGGAAAGAATACACTTCCGAAGAATTCAAGAAGTTTCTTGAAGATGAGGGCATCCAAAGGCAGCTGACGGTGGAATACACGCCTCAACAGAACGGCGTGGCCGAACGAGCGAATCGAACCCTGGTTGAGATGGCACGTTGCATCATGATTCAAGCAAAATTACCAAATGCATTATGGGCGGAAGCAGTCAATGCTGCCACATTTATTCGAAACAGGTGTCCAACAAAATCTGTTGATAATAAAACGCCATACGAAGCCTGGTTCGGAGAAAAGCCATACGTTGGATTTTTTAGAATAATTGGTAGTCGAGTGATTGCTCTAAACAAAAGTGGACGACGGAAGAAATTCGACCCGAAAGGGCAAGAATATATACTTGTTGGTTACTCCCATGAATCAAAGGCCTATCGACTGTGGCAACGAGGTAGCAGAAAAATCATCAAAGCCAGAGACGTCAGATTCTTCGAGAATATGGAGAAAGAAGCTGGAAACAATGTTTTCGTAAATCTAGACGTAGAGAATGGTATTGAAGAAAAACAGGATGAGGAACCAGACGAAACTACAGATGACGACTCTGAAGAAAATAACGAAGAACAAAACGTAAGGGAAACACCAAAGCGCAAACCAGGTAGGCCAAAAATTAACCGAACAGGAAAACGTGGACGTCCGAAAAAGATTTATGCAACAGAAGAGCCCGAAGTCGACATCATGGAAGATCCATTGACGGTCAACGAAGCACTTGAGCGAGACGATGCTGACTTGTGACTAGAAGCGATGAAAAAAGAATTTGAAATTCTAACGAGAAACGGAACATGGTCGTTGGTACCCCGACCTAACAATAAAAAGGTTCTTTCAAACAAATGGGTATTTAAAATTAAAAGGGACTCAGCAGGAAATATTGAAAAATATAAGGCACGTTTAGTGGCTCGAGGTCACACTCAAAAAGCTGGTATCGACTACGAAGAAATATTTGCACCAGTCGCTCGCTATGACATAATAAGAACTCTTCTCGCAGCAGCGGTCGAAAAAGAAATGCATGTGCACCAAATGGATGTCGTGTCTGCATACGTGCAAGGAAACCTCTCCGACGAAGTCTTCATGGAACAGCCAGAACCGTTCAAGAAAAAAAAACGATAACAGAGTTTGTAAATTGCATAAACCACTGTACGGTCTTAAGCAATCGGGACGAGAGTGGTATAAGAGACTAGACGAGTTCGTGACTCGACGAGGTGGATGTCGAACAGAAGCTGATCCGTGTCTATACGTATTCGGTAAGAATGAAACACGCGTTATAATGATAATATACGTAGATGATATTATTTTGGCATCGAGAAGCCTGAAAGATTTAAACGTAATTAAACAAAAATTAAAATCAGAGTTCGAAATAGTGGACTTAAGAAAAATTACCGACATTCTAGGAATAAAAGTTGATAGAGAGGGTGATACGGGTAGCATCAGATTATCTCAAGCAAAATATATAGACGATTTATTGAAGAAATGCAACGTAGATTTAGCCAAAACTGTGTCTACCCCGATAGAATCGAATACAAAAATTACTAAGGAATTAGAACCGGAAGACGACGAGGAAAGAGACCGGATGAAAAATCGCCCTTATAGAGAACTCATAGGAAGTTTAATCCATTTGGCAAACACAACCAGGCCAGACATCATTTATGCTGTGAATGCGTTGAGCAGATTTTGCACAGATCCTGGAGAAAGACACTGGCAATTGGCGAAACTCGTGCTACGTTATTTGAAGGGTACGAGGACCTACAGTATCAAGTACGACAAAACTAATCAAAAGTTGAACGCCTACACTGATTCAGATTGGGCGGGTAACCCTGAAGATCGACGGTCACAGTCAGGAAGTGTTTTAATTCTGGCAGGAGGAGCGATAAGCTGGAAATCCAAGAAACAGCCAACGGTATCTCTATCAACGATGGAAGCTGAGTACATCGCTTTATCAGAAGTGGCAAAGGAAGTTATGTACGTGAAAAGACTATTAAAGCATATGCAGTTTCAAGATCTTGTAGAAGACCCAGTGAGTGTGTTTTGTGACAATCAGAGTGCAATAGAGCTTGCAAAGAACGCAGTGTTTCACAAAAGGAGTAAGCACATAGACGTTAAGTACCATTTTACTCGAGAACTAATCAATAACAATCAGATTAAAGTAGATTATTTAAGAACAGACTTAATGCTTGCGGATATTTTTACGAAAGCGCTACCGAAGGTGAAACATGATAATGCAATGAAAATGTTAAACTTAGAAAGTTAGGATTGATGAAGTTATTGTTTTTTTTGTTTTTTTTGTTACGATCCACATCGATAGGGAGGGTGATAGAATAGATCGATGTAGATCGACTCGACATTTTGCTGCCCTCTCTGGGTTACTCTGTTTATTATTTTTGGTTTTTGCGTATTGTCGCAGCGGCGACAACCGTGCTGCGAAAATTAGTCGTTAGTCCTTTGTCGTTTGTAATACAGCCTCGTGTGCGCGTCAAATTATATTATATTTTATATCAAATACATTTTATTCTTCGCTTTCAGTATAAACCGTGTGTGTTTTATTCTCGCCCCTGACACTGTTACTTTCAGCCTTACTGCTATAATTATTATCGTAATTACTCTTATTTTCATCCTTATTACTATTATTATTATCATTATAACTATTATTTTCAGCCTTATTCCTATTTCTATTATCGCAATAACTCTTGTTTTTATCCTTATTAATATTATTATTATCATTCTAACTGTTATTTTCAGCCTTATTCCTATTTTTATTAACGTAATATCTCTCATTTTTGTCATTATTACTATTATTATTATGATTATAACTATTATATTCGGCCTTATTCTTATTTTATTAACGTAATAAATCTCATTTTTGTCCTTATTATTATTATTATTATCATTATAACTATTATTTTCAGTCTTATTCCTATTTTTATTAACGTAATAACTCTTATTTTCATCCTTATTACTATTATTATTATCATTCTAACTGTTATTGTCAGCCTTATTCCCATTTTTATTAACGTAATAACTCTCATTTTTGTCCTTATTTCTATTATTATTATGATTATAACTATTATATTCGGCCTTATTCCTATTTTTATTAACGTAACAACTCTCATTTTTGTCCTTATTACTATTATTATTATCATTATAACTATTATTTTCAGCCTTATTCCTATTTTTATTAACGTAATAACTCTTATTTTCGTCCTCATTACTATCATTATTATCATTATAACTATTATTTTCAGCCTTATTCCGATTTCTATTATCGCAATAACTTTTGTTTTTATCCATATTAATATTATTATTATCATTCTAACTGTTATTTTCAGCCTTATTCCTATTTCTATTAACGTAATAATTCTCATTTTTATCCTTATTACTATTATTATTATCATTATAACTATTATTTTCAGCCTTATTCCTATTTTTATTATTTAATAACTCTCATTTTTGTCCTTATTATTATTATTATTATCATTATAACTATTATTTTCAGTCTTATTCCTATTTTTATTAACGTAATAACTCTTATTTTCAGCCTTATTACTATTATTATTATCATTCTAACTGTTATTGTCAGCCTTATTCCTATTTTTATTAACGTAATAACTCTCATTTTTGTCCTTATTTCTATTATTATTATGATTATAACTATTATATTCGGCCTTATTCCTATTTCTATTATCGCAATAACTTTTATTTTTATGCTTATTACCATTATTCTCATCGTTATAACTATTTATTTCAGCCTTATTACTATTGTTATTATCGTAATAACTCTTATTTTCAGCCTTATTACTATTCTTATTATCGTAACAACTCTTATTTTTATCTCTATTACTATTATTATTATCGTAATAACTCCTATTTTTATCCTTATTTCTATTACTATTATCACTATAACTATTATTTTCAGCCTTATTCCCATTTTTATTATTTAATAACTCTTATTTTTATCCTTGTTACAATTATTATTATCGTAATATCTGTTATTTTCATCCTTGTTACTATTATTAATATCATTATAACTATTATTTTCGGTCCTATTCCTACTTTTATTAATCAATAACTCTTATTTTTATCCTTATTACTATTATTATTATCGTAATAATTCCTATTATTATCCTTATTACTATTGTTATTATCGTAATAACTCTTATTTTCAGCCTTATCACTATTCTTATTATCGTAATAACTCTTATTTTTATCTCCATTACTGTTATTATTATCGTAATAACTCTTATTTTTATCCTTATTACTATTATTATTATCGCTATAACTCTTATCTTTATCCTTATTTCTATAATTATTGTCATTATAACTATTATTTTCAACCTTATTCCTATTTTTATTATGTAATAACTCTTATTTTTATCCTTATTACTATTATTATTATCGTAATAACTCTTATTTTTATCCTTATGAATATTAATATTATCGTAATATCTGTTATTTTCATCTTTGTTACTATTATTATTATCATAATAACTATTATTTTCAGCATTATTCCTGTTTTTATTATGTAATAACTAGCACTATTATTCTCATTACTATTATTATTATCATTATAACTATTATTTTCAGCCTTATTCCTATTTTTATTATCTAATAACTCTCATTTTTGTCCTTATTACTATTATTATTATCGTAATAATTCTTATTCTTATACTTATTTCTATTATTATTATCGTTATAACGCTTATCTTTATCCTTATTTCTATTATTATTATCATTATGACTATTATTTTCAGCCTTATTCCTATTTTTATTATATAATAACTCTTATTTTTATCCTTATTTCTATTATTATTATCGCAATAACTCTTATTTTTATCCTTATGAATATTAATATTATCGTAATATCTGTTATTTTCATCTTTGTTACTATTACTATTATCATTATAACTATTATTTTCAGCATTATTCCTATTTTTATTATGTAATAACTCGCATTTTTATCCTCATTACTATTATTATTATCGTAATATCTGATATTTTTATCCTTATTACTATTATTATTATCATTATAACTGTTACTTTCAGCCTTACTGCTATAATTATTATCGTAGTTACTCTTATTTTCATCCTTATTACTATTATTATTATCATTATAACTATTATTTTCAGCCTTATTCCTATTTCTATTATCGCAATAACTCTTGTTTTTATCCTTATTAATATTATTATTATCATTCTAACTGTTATTTTCAGCCTTATTCCTATTTTTATTAACGTAATATCTCTCATTTCTGTCATTATTACTATTATTATTATGATTATAACTATTATATTCGGCCTTATTCCTATTTTATTAACGTAATAACTCTCATTTTTGTCCTTATTATTATTATTATTATCATTATAACTATTATTTTCAGTCTTATTCCTATTTTTATTAACGTAATAACTCTTATTTTCATCCTTATTACTATTATTATTATCATTCTAACTGTTATTGACAGCCTTATTCCTATTTTCATTAACGTAATAACTCTCATTTTTGTCCTTATTTCTATTATTATTATGATTATAACTATTATATTCGGCCTTATTCCTATTTTTATTAACGTAATAACTCTCATTTTTGTCCTTATTACTATTATTATTATCATTATAACTATTATTTTCAGCCTTATTCCTATTTTTATTAACGTAATAACTCTTATTTTCGTCCTCATTACTATCATTATTATCATTATAACTATTATTTTCAGCCTTATTCCGATTTCTATTATCGCAATAACTTTTGTTTTTATCCATATTAATATTATTATTATCATTCTAACTGTTATTGTCAGCCTTATTCCTATTTTTATTAACGTAATAACTCTCATTTTTGTCCTTATTTCTATTATTATTATGATTATAACTATTATATTCGGCCTTATTCCTATTTCTATTATCGCAATAACTTTTATTTTTATGCTTATTACCATTATTCTCATCGTTATAACTATTTATTTCAGCCTTATTACTATTGTTATTATCGTAATAACTCTTATTTTCAGCCTTATTACTATTCTTATTATCGTAACAACTCTTATTTTTATCTCTATTACTATTATTATTATCGTAATAACTCCTATTTTTATCCTTATTTCTATTACTATTATCACTATAACTATTATTTTCAGCCTTATTCCCATTTTTATTATTTAATAACTCTTATTTTTATCCTTGTTACAATTATTATTATCGTAATATCTGTTATTTTCATCCTTGTTACTATTATTAATATCATTATAACTATTATTTTCGGTCCTATTCCTACTTTTATTAATCAATAACTCTTATTTTTATCCTTATTACTATTATTATTATCGTAATAATTCCTATTTTTATCCTTATTACTATTGTTATTATCGTAATAACTCTTATTTTCAGCCTTATCACCATTCTTATTATCGTAATAACTCTTATTTTTATCTCTATTACTGTTATTATTATCGTAATAACTTTTATTTTTATCCTTATTACTATTATTATTATCGCTATAACTCTTATCTTTATCCTTATTTCTATAATTATTGTCATTATAACTATTATTTTCAACCGTATTCCTATTTTTATTATGTAAGAACTCTTATTTTTATCCTTATTACTATTATTATTATCGTAATAACTCTTATTTTTATCCTTATGAATATTAATATTATCGTAATATCTGTTATTTTCATCTTTGTTACTATTATTATTATCATAATAACTATTATTTTCAGCATTATTCCTGTTTTTATTATGTAATAACTAGCACTTTTATTCTCATTACTATTATTATTATCATTATAACTATTATTTTCAGCCTTATTCCTATTTTTATTATCTAATAACTCTCATTTTTGTCCTTATTACTATTATTATTATCGTAATAATTCTTATTCTTATACTTATTTCTATTATTATTATCGTTATAACGCTTATCTTTATCCTTATTTCTATTATTATTATCATTATGACTATTATTTTCAGCCTTATTCCCATTTTTATTATATAATAACTCTTATTTTTATCCTTATTTCTATTATTATTATCGCAATAACTCTTATTTTTATCCTTATGAATATTAATATTATCGTAATATCTGTTATTTTCATCTTTGTTACTATTACTATTATCATTATAACTATTATTTTCAGCATTATTCCTATTTTTATTATGTAATCTCTCGCATTTTTATCCTCATTACTATTATTATTATCGTAATATCTGATATTTTTATCCTTATTACTATTATTATTATCATTATAACTGTTACTTTCAGCCTTACTGCTATAATTATTATCGTAATTACTCTTATTTTCATCCTTATTACTATTATTATTATCATTATAACTATTATTTTCAGCCTTATTCCTATTTCTATTATCGCAATAACTCTTGTTTTTATCCTTATTAATATTATTATTATCATTCTAACTGTTATTTTCAGCCTTATTCCTATTTTT
Source organism: Megachile willughbiella (assembly GCA_945859595.2). Lineage (NCBI taxonomy): Eukaryota > Metazoa > Arthropoda > Insecta > Hymenoptera > Megachilidae > Megachile > Megachile willughbiella. The sequence continues at coordinate 49,547 of CAMAOD020000167.1, forward strand.
ATTAACGTAATATCTCTCATTTTTGTCATTATTACTATTATTATTATGATTATAACTATTATATTCGGCCTTATTCCTATTTTATTAACGTAATAACTCTCATTTTTGTCCTTATTATTATTATTATTATCATTATAACTATTATTTTCAGTCTTATTCCTATTTTTATTAACGTAATAACTCTTATTTTCATCCTTATTACTATTATTATTATCATTCTAACTGTTATTGACAGCCTTATTCCTATTTTCATTAACGTAATAACTCTCATTTTTGTCCTTATTTCTATTATTATTATGATTATAACTATTATATTCGGCCTTATTCCTATTTTTATTAACGTAATAACTCTCATTTTTGTCCTTATTACTATTATTATTATCATTATAACTATTATTTTCAGCCTTATTCCTATTTTTATTAACGTAATAACTCTTATTTTCGTCCTCATTACTATCATTATTATCATTATAACTATTATTTTCAGCCTTATTCCGATTTCTATTATCGCAATAACTTTTGTTTTTATCCATATTAATATTATTATTATCATTCTAACTGTTATTGTCAGCCTTATTCCTATTTTTATTAACGTAATAACTCTCATTTTTGTCCTTATTTCTATTATTATTATGATTATAACTATTATATTCGGCCTTATTCCTATTTCTATTATCGCAATAACTTTTATTTTTATGCTTATTACCATTATTCTCATCGTTATAACTATTTATTTCAGCCTTATTACTATTGTTATTATCGTAATAACTCTTATTTTCAGCCTTATTACTATTCTTATTATCGTAACAACTCTTATTTTTATCTCTATTACTATTATTATTATCGTAATAACTCCTATTTTTATCCTTATTTCTATTACTATTATCACTATAACTATTATTTTCAGCCTTATTCCCATTTTTATTATTTAATAACTCTTATTTTTATCCTTGTTACAATTATTATTATCGTAATATCTGTTATTTTCATCCTTGTTACTATTATTAATATCATTATAACTATTATTTTCGGTCCTATTCCTACTTTTATTAATCAATAACTCTTATTTTTATCCTTATTACTATTATTATTATCGTAATAATTCCTATTTTTATCCTTATTACTATTGTTATTATCGTAATAACTCTTATTTTCAGCCTTATCACCATTCTTATTATCGTAATAACTCTTATTTTTATCTCTATTACTGTTATTATTATCGTAATAACTTTTATTTTTATCCTTATTACTATTATTATTATCGCTATAACTCTTATCTTTATCCTTATTTCTATAATTATTGTCATTATAACTATTATTTTCAACCGTATTCCTATTTTTATTATGTAAGAACTCTTATTTTTATCCTTATTACTATTATTATTATCGTAATAACTCTTATTTTTATCCTTATGAATATTAATATTATCGTAATATCTGTTATTTTCATCTTTGTTACTATTATTATTATCATAATAACTATTATTTTCAGCATTATTCCTGTTTTTATTATGTAATAACTAGCACTTTTATTCTCATTACTATTATTATTATCATTATAACTATTATTTTCAGCCTTATTCCTATTTTTATTATCTAATAACTCTCATTTTTGTCCTTATTACTATTATTATTATCGTAATAATTCTTATTCTTATACTTATTTCTATTATTATTATCGTTATAACGCTTATCTTTATCCTTATTTCTATTATTATTATCATTATGACTATTATTTTCAGCCTTATTCCTATTTTTATTATATAATAACTCTTATTTTTATCCTTATTTCTATTATTATTATCGCAATAACTCTTATTTTTATCCTTATGAATATTAATATTATCGTAATATCTGTTATTTTCATCTTTGTTACTATTACTATTATCATTATAACTATTATTTTCAGCATTATTCCTATTTTTATTATGTAATCTCTCGCATTTTTATCCTCATTACTATTATTATTATCGTAATATCTGATATTTTTATCCTTATTACTATTATTATTATCATTATAACTGTTACTTTCAGCCTTACTGCTATAATTATTATCGTAATTACTCTTATTTTCATCCTTATTACTATTATTATTATCATTATAACTATTATTTTCAGCCTTATTCCTATTTCTATTATCGCAATAACTCTTGTTTTTATCCTTATTAATATTATTATTATCATTCTAACTGTTATTTTCAGCCTTATTCCTATTTTTATTAACGTAATATCTCTCATTTTTGTCATTATTACTATTATTATTATGATTATAACTATTATATTCGGCCTTATTCCTATTTTATTAACGTAATAACTCTCATTTTTGTCCTTATTATTATTATTATTATCATTATAACTATTATTTTCAGTCTTATTCCTATTTTTATTAACGTAATAACTCTTATTTTCATCGCTATTACTATTATTATTATCATTCTAACTGTTATTGACAGCCTTATTCCTATTTTTATTAACGTAATAACTCTCATTTTTGTCCTTATTTCTATTATTATTATGATTATAACTATTATATTCGGCCTTATTCCTATTTTTATTAACGTAATAACTCTCATTTTTGTCCTTATTACTATTATTATTATCATTATAACTATTATTTTCAGCCTTATTCCTATTTTTATTAACGTAATATCTCTCATTTTTGTCATTATTACTATTATTATTATGATTATAACTATTATATTCGGCCTTATTCCTATTTTATTAACGTAATAACTCTCATTTTTGTCCTTATTATTATTATTATTATCATTATAACTATTATTTTCAGTCTTATTCCTATTTTTATTAACGTAATAACTCTTATTTTCATCCCTATTACTATTATTATTATCATTCTAACTGTTATTGACAGCCATATTCCTATTTTTATTAACGTAATAACTCTCATTTTTGTCCTTATTACTATTATTATTATCATTCTAACTGTTATTTTCAGCCTTATTCCTATTTTTATTAACGTAATAACTCTTATTTCTGTCCGTATTACTATTATTATTATCATTATAACTATTATTTTCAGCCTTATTCCTATTTCTATTATCGCAATAACTTTTATTTTTATGCTTATTACCATTATTATCATCGTTATAACTATTATTTTCAGCCTTATTACTATTGTTATTATCGTAATAACTCTTATTTTCAGCCTTATTACTATTCTTATTATAGTAACAACTCTTATTTGTATCTCTATTACTATTATTATTATCGTAATAACTCCTATTTTTATCCTTATTTCTATTACTATTATCACTATAACTATTATTTTCAGCCTTATTCCCATTTTTATTATTTAATAACTCTTATTTTTATCCTTGTTACAATTATTATTATCGTAATATCTGTTATTTTCATCCTTGTTACTATTATTAATATCATTATAACTATTATTTTCGGTCCTATTCCTACTTTTATTAATCAATAACTCTTATTTTTATCCTTATTACTATTATTATTATCGTAACAATTCCTATTTTTATCCTTATTACTTTTGTTATTATCGTAATAACTCTTATTTTCAGCCTTATCACTATTCTTATTATCGTAATAACTCTTATTTTTATCTCTATTACTGTTATTATTATCGTAATAATTCTTATTTTTATCCTTATTACTATTATTATTATCGCTATAACTCTTATCTTTATCCTTATTTCTATAATTATTGTCATTATAACTATTATTTTCAACCTTATTCCTATTTTTATTATGTAATAACTCTTATTTTTATCCTTATTACTATTATTATTATCGTAATAACTCTTATTTTTATCCTTATGAATATTAATATTATCGTAATATCTGTTATTTTCATCTTTGTTACTATTATTATTATCATAATAACTATTATTTTCAGCATTATTCCTGTTTTTATTATGTAATAACTAGCACTATTATTCTCATTACTATTATTATTATCATTATAACTATTATTTTCAGCCTTATTCCTATTTTTATTATCTAATAACTCTCATTTTTGTCCTTATTACTATTATTATTATCGTAATAATTCTTATTCTTATACTTATTTCTATTATTATTATCGTTATAACGCTTATCTTTATCCTTATTTCTATTATTATTATCATTATGACTATTATTTTCAGCCTTATTCCTATTTTTATTATATAATAACTCTTATTTTTATCCTTATTTCTATTATTATTATCGCAATAACTCTTATTTTTATCCTTATGAATATTAATATTATCGTAATATCTGTTATTTTCATCTTTGTTACTATTACTATTATCATTATAACTATTATTTTCAGCATTATTCCTATTTTTATTATGTAATAACTCGCATTTTTATCCTCATTACTATTATTATTATCGTAATATCTGATATTTTTATCCTTATTACTATTATTATTATCATTATAACTGTTACTTTCAGCCTTACTGCTATAATTATTATCGTAATTACTCTTATTTTCATCCTTATTACTATTATTATTATCATTATAACTATTATTTTCTGCCTTATTCCTATTTCTATTATCGCAATAACTCTTGTTTTTATCCTTATTAATATTATTATTATCATTCTAACTGTTATTTTCAGCCTTATTCCTATTTTTATTAACGTAATATCTCTCATTTTTGTCATTATTACTATTATTATTATGATTATAACTATTATTTTCAGCCTTATTCCTATTTCTATTAACGTAATAATTCTCATTTTTATCCTTATTACTATTATTATTATCATTATAACTATTATTTTCAGCCTTATTCCTATTTCTATTATCGCAATAAATCTTGTTTTTATCCTTATTAATATTATTATTATCATTCTAACTGTTATTTTCAGCCTTATTCCTATTTTTATTAACGTAATAACTCTCATTTTTGTCCTTATTTCTATTATTATTATGATTATAACTATTATATTCGGCCTTATTCCTATTTCTATTATCGCAATAACTTTTATTTTTATGCTTATTACCATTATTCTCATCGTTATAACTATTTATTTCAGCCTTATTACTATTGTTATTATCGTAATAACTCTTATTTTCAGCCTTATTACTATTCTTATTATCGTAACAACTCTTATTTTTATCTCTATTACTATTATTATTATCGTAATAACTCCTATTTTTATCCTTATTTCTATTACTATTATCACTATAACTATTATTTTCAGCCTTATTCCCATTTTTATTATTTAATAACTCTTATTTTTATCCTTGTTACAATTATTATTATCGTAATATCTGTTATTTTCATCCTTGTTACTATTATTAATATCATTATAACTATTATTTTCGGTCCTATTCCTACTTTTATTAATCAATAACTCTTATTTTTATCCTTATTCCTATTATTATTATCGTAATAATTCCTATTTTTATCCTGATTACTATTGTTATTATCGTAATAACTCTTATTTTCAGCCTTATCACTATTCTTATTATCGTAATAACTCTTATTTTTATCTCTATTACTGTTATTATTATCGTAATAACTCTTATTTTTATCCTTATTACTATTATTATTATCGCTATAACTCTTATCTTTATCCTTATTTCTATAATTATTGTCATTATAACTATTATTTTCAACCTTATTCCTATTTTTATTATGTAAGAACTCTTATTTTTATCCTTATTACTATTATTATTATCGTAATAACTCTTATTTTTATCCTTATGAATATTAATATTATCGTAATATCTGTTATTTTCATCTTTGTTACTATTATTATTATCATAATAACTATTATTTTCAGCATTATTCCTGTTTTTATTATGTAATAACTAGCACTTTTATTCTCATTACTATTATTATTATCATTATAACTATTATTTTCAACCTTATTCCTATTTTTATTATGTAATAACTCTCATTTTTGTCCTTATTACTATTATTATTATCGTAATAATTCTTATTCTTATACTTATTTCTATTATTATTATCGTTATAACGCTTATCTTTATCCTTATTTCTATTATTATTATCATTATGACTATTATTTTCAGCCTTATTCCTATTTTTATTATATAATAACTCTTATTTTTATCCTTATTTCTATTATTATTATCGCAATAACTCTTATTTTTATCCTTATGAATATTAATATTATCGTAATATCTGTTATTTTCATCTTTGTTACTATTACTATTATCATTATAACTATTATTTTCAGCATTATTCCTATTTTTATTATGTAATAACTCGCATTTTTATCCTCATTACTATTATTATTATCGTAATATCTGATATTTTTATCCTTATTACTATTATTATTATCATTATAACTGTTACTTTCAGCCTTACTGCTATAATTATTATCGTAGTTACTCTTATTTTCATCCTTATTACTATTATTATTATCATTATAACTATTATTTTCAGCCTTATTCCTATTTCTATTATCGCAATAACTCTTGTTTTTATCCTTATTAATATTATTATTATCATTCTAACTGTTATTTTCAGCCTTATTCCTATTTTTATTAACGTAATATCTCTCATTTCTGTCATTATTACTATTATTATTATGATTATAACTATTATATTCGGCCTTATTCCTATTTTATTAACGTAATAACTCTCATTTTTGTCCTTATTATTATTATTATTATCATTATAACTATTATTTTCAGTCTTATTCCTATTTTTATTAACGTAATAACTCTTATTTTCATCCTTATTACTATTATTATTATCATTCTAACTGTTATTGACAGCCTTATTCCTATTTTATTAACGTAATAACTCTCATTTTTGTCCTTATTTCTATTATTATTATGATTATAACTATTATATTCGGCCTTATTCCTATTTTTATTAACGTAATAACTCTCATTTTTGTGCTTATTACTATTATTATTATCATTATAACTATTATTTTCAGCCTTATTCCTATTTTTATTAACGTAATAACTCTTATTTTCGTCCTCATTACTATCATTATTATCATTATAACTATTATTTTCAGCCTTATTCCGATTTCTATTATCGCAATAACTTTTGTTTTTATCCATATTAATATTATTATTATCATTCTAACTGTTATTTTCAGCCTTATTCCTATTTTTATTAACGTAATAACTCTTATTTCTGTCCGTATTACTATTATTATTATCATTATAACTATTATTTTCAGCCTTATTCCTATTTCTATTATCGCAATAACTTTATTTTTATGCTTATTACCATTATTATCATCGTTATAACTATTATTTTCAGCCTTATTACTATTGTTATTATCGTAATAACTCTTATTTTCAGCCTTATTACTATTCTTATTATCGTAACAACTCTTATTTTTATCTCTATTACTATTATTATTATCGTAATAACTCCTATTTTTATCCTTATTTCTATTACTATTATCACTATAACTATTATTTTCAGCCTTATTCCCATTTTTATTATTTAATAACTCTTATTTTTATCCTTGTTACAATTATTATTATCGTAATATCTGTTATTTTCATCCTTGTTACTATTATTAATATCATTATAACTATTATTTTCGGTCCTATTCCTACTTTTATTAATCAATAATTTTTATTTTTATCCTTATTACTAGTATTATTATCGTAACAATTCCTATTTTTATCCTTATTACTATTGTTATTATCGTAATAACTCTTATTTTCAGCCTTATCACTATTCTTATTATCGTAATAACTCTTATTTTTATCTCTATTACTGTTATTATTATCGTAATAACTCTTATTTTTATCCTTATTACTATTATTATTATCATTATAACTATTATTTTCAGTCTTATTCCTATTTTTATTAACGTAATAACTCTTATTTTCATCCTTATTAATATTATTATTATCATTCTAACTGTTATTTTCAGCCTTATTCCTATTTTTATTAACGTAATAACTCTCATTTTTGTCCTTATTTCTATTATTATTATGATTATAACTATTATATTCGGCCTTATTCCTATTTCTATTATCGCAATAACTTTTATTTTTATGCTTATTACCATTATTCTCATCGTTATAACTATTTATTTCAGCCTTATTACTATTGTTATTATCGTAATAACTCTTATTTTCAGCCTTATTACTATTCTTATTATCGTAACAACTCTTATTTTTATCTCTATTACTATTATTATTATCGTAATAACTCCTATTTTTATCCTTATTTCTATTACTATTATCACTATAACTATTATTTTCAGCCTTATTCCCATTTTTATTATTTAATAACTCTTATTTTTATCCTTGTTACAATTATTATTATCGTAATATCTGTTATTTTCATCCTTGTTACTATTATTAATATCATTATAACTATTATTTTCGGTCCTATTCCTACTTTTATTAATCAATAACTCTTATTTTTATCCTTATTCCTATTATTATTATCGTAATAATTCCTATTTTTATCCTGATTACTATTGTTATTATCGTAATAACTCTTATTTTCAGCCTTATCACTATTCTTATTATCGTAATAACTCTTATTTTTATCTCTATTACTGTTATTATTATCGTAATAACTCTTATTTTTATCCTTATTACTATTATTATTATCGCTATAACTCTTATCTTTATCCTTATTTCTATAATTATTGTCATTATAACTATTATTTTCAACCTTATTCCTATTTTTATTATGTAAGAACTCTTATTTTTATCCTTATTACTATTATTATTATCGTAATAACTCTTATTTTTATCCTTATGAATATTAATATTATCGTAATATCTGTTATTTTCATCTTTGTTACTATTATTATTATCATAATAACTATTATTTTCAGCATTATTCCTGTTTTTATTATGTAATAACTAGCACTATTATTCTCATTACTATTATTATTATCATTATAACTATTATTTTCAGCCTTATTCCTATTTTTATTACCTAATAACTCTCATTTTTGTCCTTATTACTATTATTATTATCGTAATAATTCTTATTCTTATACTTATTTCTATTATTATTATCGTTATAACGCTTATCTTTATCCTTATTTCTATTATTATTATCATTATGACTATTATTTTCAGCCTTATTCCTATTTTTATTATATAATAACTCTTATTTTTATCCTTATTTCTATTATTATTATCGCAAAAACTCTTATTTTTATCCTTATGAATATTAATATTATCGTAATATCTGTTATTTTCATCTTTGTTACTATTACTATTATCATTATAACTATTATTTTCAGCATTATTCCTATTTTTATTATGTAATCTCTCGCATTTTTATCCTCATTACTATTATTATTATCGTAATATCTGATATTTTTATCCTTATTACTATTATTATTATCATTATAACTGTTACTTTCAGCCTTACTGCTATAATTATTATCGTAATTACTCTTATTTTCATCCTTATTACTATTATTATTATCATTATAACTATTATTTTCAGCCTTATTCCTACTTCTATTATCGCAATAACTCTTGTTTTTATCCTTATTAATATTATTATTATCATTCTAACTGTTATTTTCAGCCTTATTCCTATTTTTATTAACGTAATATCTCTCATTTTTGTCATTATTACTATTATTATTATGATTATAACTATTATATTCGGCCTTATTCCTATTTTATTAACGTAATAACTCTCATTTTTGTCCTTATTATTATTATTATTATCATTATAACTATTATTTTCAGTCTTATTCCTATTTTTATTAACGTAATAACTCTTATTTTCATCCTTATTACTATTATTATTATCATTCTAACTGTTATTGACAGCCTTATTCCTATTTTCATTAACGTAATAACTCTCATTTTTGTCCTTATTTCTATTATTATTATGATTATAACTATTATATTCGGCCTTATTCCTATTTTTATTAACGTAATAACTCTCATTTTTGTCCTTATTACTATTATTATTATCATTATAACTATTATTTTCAGCCTTATTCCTATTTTTATTAACGTAATAACTCTTATTTTCGTCCTCATTACTATCATTATTATCATTATAACTATTATTTTCAGCCTTATTCCGATTTCTATTATCGCAATAACTTTTGTTTTTATCCATATTAATATTATTATTATCATTCTAACTGTTATTGTCAGCCTTATTCCTATTTTTATTAACGTAATAACTCTCATTTTTGTCCTTATTTCTATTATTATTATGATTATAACTATTATATTCGGCCTTATTCCTATTTCTATTATCGCAATAACTTTTATTTTTATGCTTATTACCATTATTCTCATCGTTATAACTATTTATTTCAGCCTTATTACTATTGTTATTATCGTAATAACTCTTATTTTCAGCCTTATTACTATTCTTATTATCGTAACAACTCTTATTTTTATCTCTATTACTATTATTATTATCGTAATAACTCCTATTTTTATCCTTATTTCTATTACTATTATCACTATAACTATTATTTTCAGCCTTATTCCCATTTTTATTATTTAATAACTCTTATTTTTATCCTTGTTACAATTATTATTATCGTAATATCTGTTATTTTCATCCTTGTTACTATTATTAATATCATTATAACTATTATTTTCGGTCCTATTCCTACTTTTATTAATCAATAACTCTTATTTTTATCCTTATTACTATTATTATTATCGTAATAATTCCTATTTTTATCCTTATTACTATTGTTATTATCGTAATAACTCTTATTTTCAGCCTTATCACCATTCTTATTATCGTAATAACTCTTATTTTTTATCTCTATTACTGTTATTATTATCGTAATAACTTTTATTTTTATCCTTATTACTATTAATTATTATCGCTATAACTCTTATCTTTATCCTTATTTCTATAATTATTGTCATTATAACTATTATTTTCAACCGTATTCCTATTTTTATTATGTAAGAACTCTTATTTTTATCCTTATTACTATTATTATTATCGTAATAACTCTTATTTTTATCCTTATGAATATTAATATTATCGTAATATCTGTTATTTTCATCTTTGTTACTATTATTATTATCATAATAACTATTATTTTCAGCATTATTCCTGTTTTTATTATGTAATAACTAGCACTTTTTATTCTCATTACTATTATTATTATCATTATAACTATTATTTTCAGCCTTATTCCTATTTTTATTATCTAATAACTCTCATTTTTGTCCTTATTACTATTATTATTATCGTAATAATTCTTATTCTTATACTTATTTCTATTATTATTATCGTTATAACGCTAATCTTTATCCTTATTTCTATTATTATTATCATATGACTATTATTTTCAGCCTTATTCCTATTTTTATTATATAATAACTCTTATTTTTATCCTTATTTCTATTATTATTATCGCAATAACTCTTATTTTTATCCTTATGAATATTAATATTATCGTAATATCTGTTATTTTCATCTTTGTTACTATTACTATTATCATTATAACTATTATTTTCAGCATTATTCCTATTTTTATTATGTAATCTCTCGCATTTTTATCCTCATTACTATTATTATTATCGTAATATCTGATATTTTTATCCTTATTACTATTATTATTATCATTATAACTGTTACTTTCAGCCTTACTGCTATAATTATTATCGTAATTACTCTTATTTTCATCCTTATTACTATTATTATTATCATTATAACTATTATTTTCAGCCTTATTCCTATTTCTATTATCGCAATAACTCTTGTTTTTATCCTTATTAATATTATTATTATCATTCTAACTGTTATTTTCAGCCTTATTCCTATTTTTATTAACGTAATATCTCTCATTTTTGTCATTATTACTATTATTATTATGATTATAACTATTATATTCGGCCTTATTCCTATTTTATTAACGTAATAACTCTCATTTTTGTCCTTATTATTATTATTATTATCATTATAACTATTATTTTCAGTCTTATTCCTATTTTTATTAACGTAATAACTCTTATTTTCATCCTTATTACTATTATTATTATCATTCTAACTGTTATTGACAGCCTTATTCCTATTTTTATTAACGTAATAACTCTCATTTTTGTCCTTATTTCTATTATTATTATGATTATAACTATTATATTCGGCCTTATTCCTATTTTTATTAACGTAATAACTCTCATTTTTGTCCTTATTACTATTATTATTATCATTATAACTATTATTTTCAGCCTTATTCCTATTTTTATTAACGTAATAACTCTTATTTTCGTCCTCATTACTATCATTATTATCATTATAACTATTATTTTCAGCCTTATTCCGATTTCTATTATCGCAATAACTTTTGTTTTTATCCATATTAATATTATTATATCATTCTAACTGTTATTGTCAGCCTTATTCCTATTTTTATTAACGTAATAACTCTCATTTTTGTCCTTATTTCTATTATTATTATGATTATAACTATTATATTCGGCCTTATTCCTATTTCTATTATCGCAATAACTTTTATTTTTATGCTTATTACCATTATTCTCATCGTTATAACTATTTATTTCAGCCTTATTACTATTGTTATTATCGTAATAACTCTTATTTTCAGCCTTATTACTATTCTTATTATCGTAACAACTCTTATTTTTATCTCTATTACTATTATTATTATCGTAATAACTCCTATTTTTATCCTTATTTCTATTACTATTATCACTATAACTATTATTTTCAGCCTTATTCCCATTTTTATTATTTAATAACTCTTATTTTTATCCTTGTTACAATTATTATTATCGTAATATCTGTTATTTTCATCCTTGTTACTATTATTAATATCATTATAACTATTATTTTCGGTCCTATTCCTACTTTTATTAATCAATAACTCTTATTTTTATGCTTATTACTATTATTATTATCGTAATAATTCCTATTTTTATCCTTATTACTATTGTTATTATCGTAATAACTCTTATTTTCAGCCTTATCACCATTCTTATTATCGTAATAACTCTTATTTTTATCTCTATTACTGTTATTATTATCGTAATAACTTTTATTTTTATCCTTATTACTATTATTATTATCGCTATAACTCTTATCTTTATCCTTATTTCTATAATTATTGTCATTATAACTATTATTTTCAACCGTATTCCTATTTTTATTATGTAAGAACTCTTATTTTTATCCTTATTACTATTATTATTATCGTAATAACTCTTATTTTTATCCTTATGAATATTAATATTATCGTAATATCTGTTATTTTCATCTTTGTTACTATTATTATTATCATAATAACTATTATTTTCAGCATTATTCCTGTTTTTATTATGTAATAACTAGCACTTTTATTCTCATTACTATTATTATTATCATTATAACTATTATTTTCAGCCTTATTCCTATTTTTATTATCTAATAACTCTCATTTTTGTCCTTATTACTATTATTATTATCGTAATAATTCTTATTCTTATACTTATTTCTATTATTATTATCGTTATAACGCTTATCTTTATCCTTATTTCTATTATTATTATCATTATGACTATTATTTTCAGCCTTATTCCTATTTTTATTATATAATAACTCTTATTTTTATCCTTATTTCTATTATTATTATCGCAATAACTCTTATTTTTATCCTTATGAATATTAATATTATCGTAATATCTGTTATTTTCATCTTTGTTACTATTACTATTATCATTATAACTATTATTTTCAGCATTATTCCTATTTTTATTATGTAATCTCTCGCATTTTTATCCTCATTACTATTATTATTATCGTAATATCTGATATTTTTATCCTTATTACTATTATTATTATCATTATAACTGTTACTTTCAGCCTTACTGCTATAATTATTATCGTAATTACTCTTATTTTCATCCTTATTACTATTATTATTATCATTATAACTATTATTTTCAGCCTTATTCCTATTTCTATTATCGCAATAACTCTTGTTTTTATCCTTATTAATATTATTATTATCATTCTAACTGTTATTTTCAGCCTTATTCCTATTTTTATTAACGTAATATCTCTCATTTTTGTCATTATTACTATTATTATTATGATTATAACTATTATATTCGGCCTTATTCCTATTTTATTAACGTAATAACTCTCATTTTTGTCCTTATTATTATTATTATTATCATTATAACTATTATTTTCAGTCTTATTCCTATTTTTATTAACGTAATAACTCTTATTTTCATCGCTATTACTATTATTATTATCATTCTAACTGTATTGACAGCCTTATTCCTATTTTTATTAACGTAATAACTCTCATTTTTGTCCTTATTTCTATTATTATTATGATTATAACTATTATATTCGGCCTTATTCCTATTTTTATTAACGTAATAACTCTCATTTTTGTCCTTATTACTATTATTATTATCATTATAACTATTATTTTCAGCCTTATTCCTATTTTTATTAACGTAATATCTCTCATTTTTGTCATTATTACTATTATTATTATGATTATAACTATTATATTCGGCCTTATTCCTATTTTATTAACGTAATAACTCTCATTTTTGTCCTTATTATTATTATTATTATCATTATAACTATTATTTTCAGTCTTATTCCTATTTTTATTAACGTAATAACTCTTATTTTCATCCCTATTACTATTATTATTATCATTCTAACTGTTATTGACAGCCATATTCCTATTTTTATTAACGTAATAACTCTCATTTTTGTCCTTATTACTATTATTATTATCATTCTAACTGTTATTTTCAGCCTTATTCCTATTTTTATTAACGTAATAACTCTTATTTCTGTCCGTATTACTATTATTATTATCATTATAACTATTATTTTCAGCCTTATTCCTATTTCTATTATCGCAATAACTTTTATTTTTATGCTTATTACCATTATTATCATCGTTATAACTATTATTTTCAGCCTTATTACTATTGTTATTATCGTAATAACTCTTATTTTCAGCCTTATTACTATTCTTATTATAGTAACAACTCTTATTTTTATCTCTATTACTATTATTATTATCGTAATAACTCCTATTTTTATCCTTATTTCTATTACTATTATCACTATAACTATTATTTTCAGCCTTATTCCCATTTTTATTATTTAATAACTCTTATTTTTATCCTTGTTACAATTATTATTATCGTAATATCTGTTATTTTCATCCTTGTTACTATTATTAATATCATTATAACTATTATTTTCGGTCCTATTCCTACTTTTATTAATCAATAACTCTTATTTTTATCCTTATTACTATTATTATTATCGTAACAATTCCTATTTTTATCCTTATTACTTTTGTTATTATCGTAATAACTCTTATTTTCAGCCTTATCACTATTCTTATTATCGTAATAACTCTTATTTTTATCTCTATTACTGTTATTATTATCGTAATAATTCTTATTTTTATCCTTATTACTATTATTATTATCGCTATAACTCTTATCTTTATCCTTATTTCTATAATTATTGTCATTATAACTATTATTTTCAACCTTATTCCTATTTTTATTATGTAATAACTCTTATTTTTATCCTTATTACTATTATTATTATCGTAATAACTCTTATTTTTATCCTTATGAATATTAATATTATCGTAATATCTGTTATTTTCATCTTTGTTACTATTATTATTATCATAATAACTATTATTTTCAGCATTATTCCTGTTTTTATTATGTAATAACTAGCACTATTATTCTCATTACTATTATTATTATCATTATAACTATTATTTTCAGCCTTATTCCTATTTTTATTATCTAATAACTCTCATTTTTGTCCTTATTACTATTATTATTATCGTAATAATTCTTATTCTTATACTTATTTCTATTATTATTATCGTTATAACGCTTATCTTTATCCTTATTTCTATTATTATTATCATTATGACTATTATTTTCAGCCTTATTCCTATTTTTATTATATAATAACTCTTATTTTTATCCTTATTTCTATTATTATTATCGCAATAACTCTTATTTTTATCCTTATGAATATTAATATTATCGTAATATCTGTTATTTTCATCTTTGTTACTATTACTATTATCATTATAACTATTATTTTCAGCATTATTCCTATTTTTATTATGTAATAACTCGCATTTTTATCCTCATTACTATTATTATTATCGTAATATCTGATATTTTTATCCTTATTACTATTATTATTATCATTATAACTGTTACTTTCAGCCTTACTGCTATAATTATTATCGTAATTACTCTTATTTTCATCCTTATTACTATTATTATTATCATTATAACTATTATTTTCAGCCTTATTCCTATTTCTATTATCGCAATAACTCTTGTTTTTATCCTTATTAATATTATTATTATCATTCTAACTGTTATTTTCAGCCTTATTCCTATTTTTATTAACGTAATAACTCTTATTTCTGTCCGTATTA
>CAMAOD020000168.1:0-27500 GCA_945859595.2 Megachile willughbiella
TCTCCTGCCCCTCTGTTTCTGTCGCTCTCTCTGTCTCTGTCTGTGTCTCTGTCTCCGTCTCTGTCTCTGTCACTTTCTATGTCTCTGTCTCTGTCTCTGTCTCTGTCTCTGTCTCTGTCTCTGTCTCTGTCTCTGCCTCTGTCTCTGTCCCTATCTCTGTCTCCGTCTCTGTTCCCGCCTCTGTCTCCGCCTCTGCCTCTGTCTCTGTCTTTGTCTCTGTCTCCGTCTCTGTCTCTGTCTCTCTCTCTGTCTCTGTCTCTGTCTCTGTCTCTGTATCTGTCTCTTTCTCTGTCTCTGTCTCCATCTCTGTCTCTGTCTCTGCCTCTGTCTCTGTCTCTGTCTCTGTCTCTGTCTCCATCTCTGTCTCTGTCTCTGTGGCTGTCTCTGTCTCTGTCCCTGTCTCTGTCTCTGCCTCTGTCTCTGTCCCCGTCTCTGTCTCCGCTTGAGTGATGCCCACTTGGACGTCGACCGTTTGGACGCGTCCCGATTGGACGCGTGCCGTTTGGACGCATCCCGTTTGGACGCGTCCCGATTGGACGCGTTTGAATTCAAAGCGGTGCAGATAAGACCTAACCAGGCCTAACAGAACCTAAAATAAACTAACTCCACCTAACATAGCCTAACGTAAGGGAAATTAGTGTTCAAACGGCATCGATTCGAAGTGGAAGACGTCCAATCGGGACCGTCCAATCAGGACCGTCCAATCGGGACGCGTCCAATCGGTCGACATCCAAGTGGGACACCCCGTCTCCGCTTTCGTCTCTGTCTCTGTCTCTGTCTCTGTCTCTGTCCCCATCTCTGTCTCTGTCTCCGTCCATGTCTCCTGCCCCTCAGTCTCGGTGTTTGTCTCATGCGCCACTGTCGCTGTCTGCGTCTATGTCTCTGTCTCTGCCTCTGTATCGGGCTCTGTCCCTGTCCCTGTCTCTGTCTCTGTCTCTGTCTCTGTCCCTGTCTCTGTCTCTGTCCCCGTCTCTGTCTCCGTCTCCGTCTCCGTCTCTGTCTCTGTCTCTGTCTCTGTGTCTGTCTCCATCTCTGTCTCTGTCTCTGTCTCTGTCTCTGCCTCTGTCTCTGTCTCTGTCTCTGTCTCTGCCCCCATCTCTGTCTCTGTCTCTGTGGCTGTCTCTTTCTCTGTCTCTGTCTCTGCCTCTGTCTCTGTCCCTGTCTCTGTCTCCATCTCTGTCTCTGTCTCTGTCTGTGTCCCTGTCTCTGTCTCTGTCTCTGTCTCTGTCCCTGTCTCTGTCTCTGTCCCCGTCTCTGTCTCCGTCTCCGTCTCCGTCTCTGTCTCTGTCTCTGTCTCTGTCTCCATCTCTGTCTCTGTCTCTGTCTCTGTCTCTGTCCCTGTCTCTGTCTCTGTCCCCGTCTCTGTCTCCGTCTCCGTCTCTGTCTCTGTCTCTGTCTCTGTCTCTGTCTCCATCTCTGTCTCTGTCTCTGTCTCTGTCTCTGTCTCTGTCTCTGTCTCTGTCTCTGTCTCTGTCCCTGTCTCTGTCTCTGTCTCTGTCTCTGTCTCTGTCTCTGTCTCTGTCTCTGTCTCTGTGTCTGTCTCTGTCTCTGTCTCTGTCTCTGTCTCGGTCTCTGTCTCCGTCTTTGTCTCCGTCTTTGTGTCCGTCTTTGTCTCCGTCTTCGCTTTCCTGTTTCTTTCCGACATTGTCTCCGTCTTTGTCCCCTGCCCCAGGGTCACCGCCTTTGTCTCCTGCCCCTATGGTTCTGTCGCTCTCTGTCTCTGTCTGTGTCTCTGTCTCTGCCTCTGTTTCTGTCTCTGTCTCTGTCTCTGCCTCTGTCTCGGTCTCTGGCTACATCTCTGTCTCTGTCTCTGTTCCCGTCTCTGTCTCCGCCTCTGCCTCTGTCTCTGTCTCCGTCTTTGTCTCCGTCTTTGTCTCCGTCGTCGTCTTCCTCTTCGTCTCCGTCTTTGTCTCCGTCTTTGTCTCCGCCTTTGTCTCCGTCTTTGTCACCGTCTTTGTCTCCGTCCTTGTCTCCGTCTTTGTCTACGTCTTTGTCTCCGTCTTTGTCTCCGTCCGTGTCTCCTGCCCCTCAGTCTCGGTCTTTGTCTCATGCGCCTCTGTCTCTGTCTGTGTCTATGTCTCTCTCTCTGCCTCTGTCTCTGTCTCTGTCTCTGTCCCTGTCTGTGTCTATATCTGTCTCTGCCTCTGTATCGGGCTCTGTCCCTGTCTCTGTCTCTGGTTCTGTCCCTGTCTCTGTCTCTGCCTCTGTCTCTGTCCCCGTCTCTGTCTCCGCCTCCGTCTCTCTCTCTGTCTCTGTCTCTGTCTCTGTCTCTGTCTCTGTCTCTGTCTCTGTCTCTGTCTCTGTCTCTGTCTCTGTCTCTGTCTCTGTCCCTGTCTCTGCCTCTGTGTCTGTCCCTGTCCCTGTCTCTGTCTCTGTCTCTGTCCCTGTCTCTGTCTCTGTCTCTGCCTCTGTCTCTGTCCCCGTCTCTGTCTCCGTCTCCGTCTCTGTCTCTGTCTCTGTCTCTGTCTCTGTCTCTGTCTGTGTCTCTGTCTTTGTCTCTGTATTACACTCTGTCTCCGTCTTCGTCTTCGTCTCTGTCTCCGTCTTTGTGCATGTCTTTGTCTCCGTATTTGTATCCGTCTTTGTAACCATCTTTGCGACCGTCTTCGTCTCTGTATTTGTCTCCGTCTGTGTCTCCATATTTGTCTCCGTCTTTGTCTCCGTCTTTGCCTCCGTATTTGTCTACGTCTTTGTCACCGTCTTTGTCTCCGTCGTCGGCTTCCTCTTCGTCTGCGTCATTGTCTCCGTCTTTGTCTACGTCTTTGTCTACGTCTTTGTCACCGTCTTTGTCTCCGTCCATGTCTCCTGCCCCTTTGTCTAGGTCTTTGTCTCATGCACCTGTGTCTCTGCCTCTGTCTCTGTCTCTGTCTCTGTCTCTGTCTCTGTCTGTGTCTCTGTCTCTGTCTCTATATTACACTCTGTCTCCGTCTTTGTCTTCGTCTTTGTCTCCGTCTTTGTGCCTGTCTTTGTCTCCGTATTTGTATCCGTCTGTGTAACCATCTTTGTCTCCGTCTTTGTCTCCGTCTTTGCCTCCGTCTTTGTCTTCGTCTTTGTCTCCGTCTTTGTCTCTGTCTTTGCCTCCGTCTTTGTGCCTGTCTTCGTCTCCATATTTGTCACCGTCTTTGTCTCTGTATTTGTCTCCGTCTGTGTCTCCATATTTGTATCCGTCTTTG
The DNA here is from genome assembly GCA_945859595.2 of Megachile willughbiella. NCBI lineage: Eukaryota > Metazoa > Arthropoda > Insecta > Hymenoptera > Megachilidae > Megachile > Megachile willughbiella. The sequence goes on from CAMAOD020000168.1 coordinate 3,174, forward strand.
TCTCCGTCTTTGCCTCCGTCTTTTTCTCCCTCTTTGTCTCTATCTCTGTCTCTGTCTCTGTCCCCGTCTCTGTCTCCGTCTCCGTCTCCGTCTCTGTCTCTGTCTCTGTCTCTGTGTCTGTCTCCATCTCTGTCTCTGTCTCTGTCTCTGTCTCTGCCTCTGTCTCTGTCTCTGTCTCTGTCTCTGCCCCCATCTCTGTCTCTGTCTCTGTGGCTGTCTCTTTCTCTGTCTCTGTCTCTGCCTCTGTCTCTGTCCCTGTCTCTGTCTCCATCTCTGTCTCTGTCTCTGTCTGTGTCCCTGTCTCTGTCTCTGTCTCTGTCTCTGTCCCTGTCTCTGTCTCTGTCCCCGTCTCTGTCTCCGTCTCCGTCTCTGTCTCTGTCTCTGTCTCTGTCTCTGTCTCCATCTCTGTCTCTGTCTCTGTCTCTGTCCCTGTCTCTGTCTCTGTCCCCGTCTCTGTCTCCGTCTCCGTCTCTGTCTCTGTCTCTGTCTCTGTCTCTGTCTCCATCTCTGTCTCTGTCTCTGTCTCTGTCTCTGTCTCTGTCTCTGTCTCTGTCTCTGTCTCTGTCTCTGTCTCTGTCTCTGTCTCTGTCTCCATCTCTGTCCCTGTCTCTGTCTCTGTCTCTGTCTCTGTCTCTGTCTCTGTCTCTGTCTGTGTCTATATCTGTCTCTGCCTCTGTATCGGGCTCTGTCCCTGTCTCTGTCTCTGGTTCTGTCCCTGTCTCTGTCTCTGCCTCTGTCTCTGTCCCCGTCTCTGTCTCCGCCTCCGTCTCTGTCTCTGTCTCTGTCTCTGTCTCTGTCTCTGTCTCTGTCTCTGTCTCTGTCCCTGTCTCTGCCTCTGTGTCTGTCTCTGTCTCTGTCTCTGTCTCTGTCTCTGTCTCTGTCTCTGTCTCTGTCTCTGTGTCTGTCTCTGTCTCTGTCTCTGTCTCTGTCTCGGTCTCTGTCTCCGTCTTTGTCTCCGTCTTTGTGTCCGTCTTTGTCTCCGTCTTCGCTTTCCTGTTTCTTTCCGACATTGTCTCCGCCTTTGTCTCCTGCCCCAGGGTCACCGCCTTTGTCTCCTGCCCCTATGGTTCTGTCGCTCTCTGTCTCTGTCTGTGTCTCTGTCTCTGCCTCTGTTTCTGTCTCTGTCTCTGTCTCTGCCTCTGTCTCGGTCTCTGGCTACATCTCTGTCTCTGTCTCTGTTCCCGTCTCTGTCTCCGCCTCTGCCTCTGTCTCTGTCTCCGTCTTTGTCTCCGTCTTTGTCTCCGTCGTCGTCTTCCTCTTCGTCTCCGTCTTTGTCTCCGTCTTTGTCTCCGCCTTTGTCTCCGTCTTTGTCACCGTCTTTGTCTCCGTCCTTGTCTCCGTCTTTGTCTACGTCTTTGTCTCTGTCTTTGTCTCCTGCCCCAGGGTCACCGCCTTTGTCTCCTGCCCCTATGGTTCTGTCGCTCTCTCTGTCTCTGTCTGTGTCTCTGTCTCTGCCTCTGTTTCTGTCTCTGTTTCTGTCTCTGCCTCTGTCTCGGTCTCTGGCTACATCTCTGTCTCTGTCTCTGTTCCCGTCTCTGTCTCCGCCTCTGCCTCTGTCTCTGTCTCCGTCTTTGTCTCCGTCTTTGTCTCCGTCGTCGTCTTCCTCTTCGTCTCCGTCTTTGTCTCCGTCTTTGTCTCCGCCTTTGTCTCCGTCTTTGTCACCGTCTTTGTCTCCGTCCTTGTCTCCGTCTTTGTCTACGTCTTTGTCTCCGTCTTTGTCTCCGTCCGTGTCTCCTGCCCCTCAGTCTCGGTCTTTGTCTCATGCGCCTCTGTCTCTGTCTGTGTCTATGTCTCTCTCTCTGCCTCTGTCTCTGTCTCTGTCTCTGTCCCTGTCTGTGTCTATATCTGTCTCTGCCTCTGTATCGGGCTCTGTCCCTGTCTCTGTCTCTGGTTCTGTCCCTGTCTCTGTCTCTGCCTCTGTCTCTGTCCCCGTCTCTGTCTCCGCCTCCGTCTCTGTCTCTGTCTCTGTCTCTGTCTCTGTCTCTGTCTCTGTCTCTGTCTCTGTCTCTGTCTCTGTCTCTGTCTCTGTCTCTGTCCCTGTCTCTGCCTCTGTGTCTGTCCCTGTCCCTGTCTCTGTCTCTGTCTCTGTCCCTGTCTCTGTCTCTGTCTCTGCCTCTGTCTCTGTCCCCGTCTCTGTCTCCGTCTCCGTCTCTGTCTCTGTCTCTGTCTCTGTCTCTGTCTCTGTCTGTGTCTCTGTCTTTGTCTCTGTATTACACTCTGTCTCCGTCTTCGTCTTCGTCTCTGTCTCCGTCTTTGTGCATGTCTTTGTCTCCGTATTTGTATCCGTCTTTGTAACCATCTTTGCGACCGTCTTCGTCTCTGTATTTGTCTCCGTCTGTGTCTCCATATTTGTCTCCGTCTTTGTCTCCGTCTTTGCCTCCGTCTTTGTCTACGTCTTTGTCACCGTCTTTGTCTCCGTCGTCGGCTTCCTCTTCGTCTGCGTCATTGTCTCCGTCTTTGTCTACGTCTTTGTCTACGTCTTTGTCACCGTCTTTGTCTCCGTCCATGTCTCCTGCCCCTTTGTCTAGGTCTTTGTCTCATGCACCTGTGTCTCTGCCTCTGTCTCTGTCTCTGTCTCTGTCTCTGTCTCTGTCTGTGTCTCTGTCTCTGTCTCTATATTACACTCTGTCTCCGTCTTTGTCTTCGTCTTTGTCTCCGTCTTTGTGCCTGTCTTTGTCTCCGTATTTGTATCCGTCTGTGTAACCATCTTTGTCTCCGTCTTTGTCTCCGTCTTTGCCTCCGTCTTTGTCTTCGTCTTTGTCTCCGTCTTTGTCTCTGTCTTTGCCTCCGTCTTTGTGCCTGTCTTCGTCTCCATATTTGTCACCGTCTTTGTCTCTGTATTTGTCTCCGTCTGTGTCTCCATATTTGTATCCGTCTTTGTCTCCGTCTTTGCCTCCGTCTTTTTCTCCCTCTTTGTCTCTATCTCTGTCTCTGTCTCTGTCCCTGTCTCTGTCTCTGTCCCTGTCTCTGTCTCTGTCTCTGTCTCTGTCTCTGTCTCTGTCTCTGTACTGTCTCTGTCTCTGTCTCTGTCTCTGTCTCTGTCTCTGTCTCTGTCCCTGTCTCTGTCTCTGTCTCTGTCTCTGTCTCTGTCTCTGTCTCTGTCTCTGTCTCTGTCTCTGTCTCTGTGTCTGTCTCTGTCTCTGTCTCTGTCTCTGTCTCTGTCTCTGTACTGTCTCTGTCTCTGTCTCTGTCTCTGTCTCTGTCTCTGTCCCTGTCTCTGTCTCTGCCTCTGTCTCTGTCCCCGTCTGTGTCTCCGTCTCCGTCTCTGTCTCTGTCTCTGTCTCTGTCTCTGTCTCTGTCTCCATCTCTGTCTCTGTCTCCGTCCATGTCTCCTGCCCCTCAGTCTCGGTCTTTGTCTCATGCGCATCTGTCTCTGTCTGTGTCTATGTCTCTGTCTCTGCCTCTGTATCGGGCTCTGTCCTTGTCCCAGTCTCTTTCTCTGTCTCTGTCCCTGTCTCTGTGTCTGTCCCCGACTCTGTCTCCGTCTCCGTCTCTGTCTCTGTCTCTGTCTCTGTCTCTGTCTCTGTCTCCATCTCTGTCTCTGTCTCTGCCTCTGTCTCTGTCTCTGTCTCTGTCTCCATCTCTGTCTCTGTCTCTGTGGCTGTCTCTGTCTCTGTCCCTGTCTCTGTCTCTGCCTCTGTCTCTGTCCCCGTCTCTGTCTCCGCTTTCGTCTCTGTCTCTGTCTCTGTCTCTGTCGCTGTCTGTGTCTATATCTGTCTCTGCCTCTGTATCGGGCTCTGTCCCTGTCTCTGTCTCTGGTTCTGTCCCTGTCTCTGTCTCTGCCTCTGTTTCTGTCCCCGTCTCTGTCTCCGCCTCCGTCTCTGTCTCTGTCTCTGTCTCTGTCTCTGCCTCTGTCTCTGTCTCTGTCTCTGTCTCTGTCTCTGTCTCTGTCTCTGTCTCTGTGTCTGTCTCTGTCTCTGTCTCTGTCTCTGTCTCTGTACTGTCTCTGTCTCTGTCTCTGTCTCTGTCTCTGTCTCTGTCTCTGTCCCTGTCTCTGTCTCTGCCTCTGCCTCTGTCCCCGTCTGTGTCTCCGTCTCCGTCTCTGTCTCTGTCTCTGTCTCTGTCTCTGTCTCTGTCTCCATCTCTGTCTCTGTCTCCGTCCATGTCTCCTGCCCCTCAGTCTCGGTCTTTGTCTCATGCGCATCTGTCTCTGTCTGAGTCTATGTCTCTGTCTCTGCCTCTGTATCGGGCTCTGTCCTTGTCCCTGTCTCTTTCTCTGTCTCTGTCCCTGTCTCTGTGTCTGTCCCCGTCTCTGTCTCCGTCTCCGTCTCTGTCTCTGTCTCTGTCTCTGTCTCTGTCTCCATCTCTGTCTCTGTCTCTGCCTCTGTCTCTGTCTCTGTCTCCATCTCTGTCTCTGTCTCTGTGGCTGTCTCTGTCTCTGTCCCTGTCTCTGTCTCTGCCTCTGTCTCTGTCCCCGTCTCTGTCTCTGTCTCTGTCTCCATCTCTGTCTCTGTCTCTGTGGCTGTCTCTGTCTCTGTCCCTGTCTCTGTCTCTGCCTCTGTCTCTGTCCCCGTCTCTGTCTCCGCTCTCGTCTCTGTCTCTGTCTCTGTCTCTGTCGCTGTCTGTGTCTATATCTGTCTCTGCCTCTGTATCGGGCTCTGTCCCTGTCTCTGTCTCTGGTTCTGTCCCTGTCTCTGTCTCTGCCTCTGTCTCTGTCCCCGTCTCTGTCTCCGCCTCCGTCTCTGTCTCTGTCTCTGTCTCTGTCTCTGTCTCTGTCTCTGTCTCTGTCCCTGTCTCTGCCTCTGTGTCTGTCTCTGTCTCTGTCTCTGTCTCTGTCTCTGTCTCTGTCTCTGTCTCTGTGTCTGTCTCTGTCTCTGTCTCTGTCTCGGTCTCTGTCTCCGTCCTTGTCTCCGTCTTTGTGTCCGTCTTTGTCTCCGTCTTCGCATTCCTGTTTCTTTCCGACTTTGTCTCCGTCTTTGTCTCCTGCCCCAGGGTCACCGCCTTTGTCTCCTGCCCCTATGGTTCTGTCGCTCTCTCTGTCTCTGTCTGTGTCTCTGTCTCTGCCTCTGTTTCTGTCTCTGTCTCTGTCTCTGCCTCTGTTTCTGTCTCTGTCTCTGTCTCTGCCTCTGTCTCGGTCTCTGGCTACATCTCTGTCTCTGTCTCTGTTCCCGTCTCTGTCTCCGCCTCTGCCTCTGTCTCTGTCTCCGTCTCTGTCTCTGTCTCTGTCTCTGTCTCCATCTCTGTCTCTGTCTCTGTCTCTGTCTCTGTCTCTGTCTCTGTCTCTGTCTCTGTCTCTGTCTCTGTCTCTGTCTCCATCTCTGTCTCTGTCTCTGTCTCTGTCTCTGTCTCTGCCTCTGTCTCTGTCTCTGTCTCTGTCTCCATCTCTGTCTCTGTCTCTGTGGCTGTCTCTGTCTCTGTCCCTGTCTCTGTCTCTGCCTCTGTCTCTGTCCCCGTCTCTGTCTCCGCTTTCGTCTCTGTCTCTGTCTCTGTCTCTGTCTCTGTCCCCATCTCTGTCTCTGTCTCCGTCCATGTCTCCTGCCCCTCAGTCTCGGTGTTTGTCTCATGCGCCACTGTCTCTGTCTGTGTCTATGTCTCTGTCTCTGCCTCTGTATCGGGCTCTGTCCCTGTCCCTGTCTCTGTCTCTGTCTCTGTCCCTGTCTCTGTCTCTGTCCCCGGCTCTGTCTCCGTCTCCGTCTCTGTCTCTGTCTCTGTCTCTGTTTCTGTGTCTGTCTCCATCTCTGTCTCTGTCTCTGTCTCTGTCTCTGTCTCTGTCTCTGTCTCTGTCTCTGTCTCTGTCTCTGCCCCCATCTCTGTCTCTGTCTCTGTGGCTGTCTCTGTCTCTGTCTCTGTCTCTGTCTCCGTCTCTGTCCCTGTCTCTGTCTTTGTCCCCGTCTCTGTCTCCGTCTCCGTCTCTGTCTCTGTCTGTGTCCCTGTCTCTGTCTCTGTCTCTGTCCCTGTCTCTGTGTCTGTCCCCGTCTCTGTCTCCGTCTCCGTCTCTGTCTCTGTCTCTGTCTCTGTCTCTGTCTCCATCTCTGTCACTGTCTCTGTCCCTGTCTCTGTCTCTGTCTCTATCTCCATCTCTGTCTCTGTCTATGTGGCTGTCTCTGTCTCTGTCTCTGCCTCTGTCTCTGTCCCTGTCTCTGTCTCCGTCTCCGTCTTTGTCTCTGTCTCTGTCTCTGTCTCTGTCTCTGTCTCTGTCTCTGTCTCCATCTCTGTCTCCATCTCTGTCTCTGTCTCTGTGGCTGTCTCTGTCTCTGTCCCTGTCTCTGTCTCTGCCTCTGTCTCTGTCCCCGTCTCTGTCTCCGCTTGAGTGATGCCCACTTGGACGTCGACCGTTTGGACGCGTCCCGATTGGACGCGTGCCGTCTGGACGCGTCCCGATTGGACGCGTTTGAATTCAAAGCGGTGCAGATAAGACCTAACCAGGCCTAACAGAACCTAAAATAAACTAACTCCACCTAACATAGCCTAACGTAAGGGAAATTAGTGTTCAAACGGCATCGATTCGAAGTGGAAGACGTCCAATCGGGACCGTCCAATCAGGACCGTCCAATCGGGACGCGTCCAATCGGTCGACGTCCAAGTGGGACACCCCGTCTCCGCTTTCGTCTCTGTCTCTGTCTCTGTCTCTGTCTCTGTCCCCATCTCTGTCTCTGTCTCCGTCCATGTCTCCTGCCCCTCAGTCTCGGTGTTTGTCTCATGCGCCACTGTCTCTGTCTGCGTCTATGTCTCTGTCTCTGCCTCTGTATCGGGCTCTGTCCCTGTCCCTGTCTCTGTCTCTGTCTCTGTCCCTGTCTCTGTCTCTGTCCCCGTCTCTGTCTCCGTCTCCGTCTCCGTCTCTGTCTCTGTCTCTGTCTCTGTGTCTGTCTCCATCTCTGTCTCTGTCTCTGTCTCTGTCTCTGCCTCTGTCTCTGTCTCTGTCTCTGTCTCTGCCCCCATCTCTGTCTCTGTCTCTGTGGCTGTCTCTTTCTCTGTCTCTGTCTCTGCCTCTGTCTCTGTCCCTGTCTCTGTCTCCATCTCTGTCTCTGTCTCTGTCTGTGTCCCTGTCTCTGTCTCTGTCTCTGTCTCTGTCCCTGTCTCTGTCTCTGTCCCCGTCTCTGTCTCCGTCTCCGTCTCTGTCTCTGTCTCTGTCTCTGTCTCTGTCTCCATCTCTGTCTCTGTCTCTGTCTCTGTCTCTGTCCCTGTCTCTGTCTCTGTCCCCGTCTCTGTCTCCGTCTCCGTCTCTGTCTCTGTCTCTGTCTCTGTCTCTGTCTCCATCTCTGTCTCTGTCTCTGTCTCTGTCTCTGTCTCTGTCTCTGTCTCTGTCTCTGTCTCTGTCTCTGTCTCTGTCTCTGTCTCCATCTCTGTCCCTGTCTCTGCCTCTGTCTCTGTCTCTGCCTCTGTCTCGGTCTCTGTCTCCGTCTTTGTCTCCGTCTTTGTGTCCGTCTTTGCCTCCGTCTTTGTCTCCGTCTTCGCTTTCCTCTTTGTTTCCGACTTTGTCTCCGTCTTTGTCTCCTGCCCCTATGTTTCTGTCGCTCTCTCTGTCTCTGTCTGTGTCTCTGTCTCCGTCTCTGTCTCTGTCTCTGTCTCTGTCTCTGTCTCTGTCTCTGTCTTTGTCTCCGTCTCTGTCTCTGTCTCTGTCTCTGTCTCTGTCTCTGTCTTTGTCTCCGTCTATGTCTCTGTCTCTGCCTCTGTCTCTGTCTCTGTCTCTGTCTCTGTCTCTGTCTCTGTCTCTGTCTCTGTCTCTGTCTCTGTCTCTGTCTCTGTCTGTGTCTCTGTCTCTGTCTCTATATTACACTCTTCCTCCGCCTTTGTCTTCGTCTTTGTCTCCGTCTTTGTGCCTGTCTTTGTCTCCGAATTTTAATCCGTCTGTGTAACCATCTTTGTCTCCGTCTTTGTCTCCGTCTTTGCCTCCGTCTTTGTCTTCGTCTTTGTCTCCGTCTTTGTCTCTGTATTTGTCTCCGTCTGTGTCTCCATATTTGTCTCCGTCTTTGCCTCCGTCTTGGTCTCGGTCTTTGTCTCCGTCTTTTTCTCCGTCTTTGTCTTCCTACTTGTCTCTGTTTTTGTCTCCGTCTTTGTCTCTATCTCTGTCTCTGTCTCTGTCTCTGTCTCTGTCTCTGTCTCTGTCTCTGTCTCTGTCTCTGTCTCTGTCTCTGTCTCTGTCTCTGTCTCTGTCTCTGTCTCTGTCTTTGTATCCGTCTTTGTCTCCGTCTTTGTCTCCGTCGTCGTCGTCCTCTTTGTCTCCGCCTTTGTCTCCGCTTATGTCTCCTGCCCCTCTGTCTTGGTCTTTGTCTCATGCACCTCTGTCTCTGTCTGTGTCTGTGCCTGTGTCTCTGACTCTGTCTCCGTATCGGACTCTGTCTCTGTCTCTGTCTCCGCCTTTGTCTCTGCTTTTGTCTCCGTATTTGTCTCTGTCTGTGCCTCCATCTTTGTCTCCGTCTTTGTCTCCCTCTTTGCCTCCGTCTTGGTCTCGGTCTTTGTCTCCGTCTTTTTCTCCGTCTTTGTCTTCCTACTTGTCTCTGTTTTTGTCTCCGTCTTTGTCTCTATCTCTGTCTCTGTCTCTGTCTCTGTCTCTGTCTCTGTCTCTGTCTCTGTCTCAGTCCCTGTCTCTGTCTCTGTCTCTGTCTCTGTCTCTGTCTCTGTCCCTGTCTCTGCCTCTGTGTCTGTCTCTGTCTCTGTCTCTGTCTCTGTCTCTGTCTCTGTCTCTGTGTCTGTCTCTGTCTCTGTCTCTGTCTCTGTCTCTGTCTCTGTCTCTGTCTCTGTCTCTGTCTCTGTCTCTGTCTCTGTCTCTGTCCCTGTCTCTGCCTCTGTGTCTGTCCCTGTCCCTGTCTCTGTCTCTGTCTCTGTCCCTGTCTCTGTCTCTGTCTCTGCCTCTGTCTCTGTCCCCGTCTCTGTCTCCGTCTCCGTCTCTGTCTCTGTCTCTGTCTCTGTCTCTGTCTCTGTCTGTGTCTCTGTCTTTGTCTCTGTATTACACTCTGTCTCCGTCTTCGTCTTCGTCTCTGTCTCCGTCTTTGTGCATGTCTTTGTCTCCGTATTTGTATCCGTCTTTGTAACCATCTTTGCGACCGTCTTCGTCTCTGTATTTGTCTCCGTCTGTGTCTCCATATTTGTCTCCGTCTTTGTCTCCGTCTTTGCCTCCGTCTTTGTCTACGTCTTTGTCACCGTCTTTGTCTCCGTCGTCGGCTTCCTCTTCGTCTGCGTCATTGTCTCCGTCTTTGTCTACGTCTTTGTCTACGTCTTTGTCACCGTCTTTGTCTCCGTCCATGTCTCCTGCCCCTTTGTCTAGGTCTTTGTCTCATGCACCTGTGTCTCTGCCTCTGTCTCTGTCTCTGTCTCTGTCTCTGTCTCTGTCTGTGTCTCTGTCTCTGTCTCTATATTACACTCTGTCTCCGTCTTTGTCTTCGTCTTTGTCTCCGTCTTTGTGCCTGTCTTTGTCTCCGTATTTGTATCCGTCTGTGTAACCATCTTTGTCTCCGTCTTTGTCTCCGTCTTTGCCTCCGTCTTTGTCTTCGTCTTTGTCTCCGTCTTTGTCTCTGTCTTTGCCTCCGTCTTTGTGCCTGTCTTCGTCTCCATATTTGTCACCGTCTTTGTCTCTGTATTTGTCTCCGTCTGTGTCTCCATATTTGTATCCGTCTTTGTCTCCGTCTTTGCCTCCGTCTTTTTCTCCCTCTTTGTCTCTATCTCTGTCTCTGTCTCTGTCCCTGTCTCTGTCTCTGTCCCTGTCTCTGTCTCTGTCTCTGTCTCTGTCTCTGTCTCTGTCTCTGTACTGTCTCTGTCTCTGTCTCTGTCTCTGTCTCTGTCTCTGTCCCTGTCTCTGTCTCTGTCTCTGTCTCTGTCTCTGTCTCTGTCTCTGTCTCTGTCTCTGTCTCTGTCTCTGTGTCTGTCTCTGTCTCTGTCTCTGTCTCTGTCTCTGTCTCTGTACTGTCTCTGTCTCTGTCTCTGTCTCTGTCTCTGTCTCTGTCCCTGTCTCTGTCTCTGCCTCTGTCTCTGTCCCCGTCTGTGTCTCCGTCTCCGTCTCTGTCTCTGTCTCTGTCTCTGTCTCTGTCTCTGTCTCCATCTCTGTCTCTGTCTCCGTCCATGTCTCCTGCCCCTCAGTCTCGGTCTTTGTCTCATGCGCATCTGTCTCTGTCTGTGTCTATGTCTCTGTCTCTGCCTCTGTATCGGGCTCTGTCCTTGTCCCAGTCTCTTTCTCTGTCTCTGTCCCTGTCTCTGTGTCTGTCCCCGACTCTGTCTCCGTCTCCGTCTCTGTCTCTGTCTCTGTCTCTGTCTCTGTCTCTGTCTCCATCTCTGTCTCTGTCTCTGCCTCTGTCTCTGTCTCTGTCTCTGTCTCCATCTCTGTCTCTGTCTCTGTGGCTGTCTCTGTCTCTGTCCCTGTCTCTGTCTCTGCCTCTGTCTCTGTCCCCGTCTCTGTCTCCGCTTTCGTCTCTGTCTCTGTCTCTGTCTCTGTCGCTGTCTGTGTCTATATCTGTCTCTGCCTCTGTATCGGGCTCTGTCCCTGTCTCTGTCTCTGGTTCTGTCCCTGTCTCTGTCTCTGCCTCTGTTTCTGTCCCCGTCTCTGTCTCCGCCTCCGTCTCTGTCTCTGTCTCTGTCTCTGTCTCTGCCTCTGTCTCTGTCTCTGTCTCTGTCTCTGTCTCTGTCTCTGTGTCTGTCTCTGTCTCTGTCTCTGTCTCTGTCTCTGTACTGTCTCTGTCTCTGTCTCTGTCTCTGTCTCTGTCTCTGTCTCTGTCCCTGTCTCTGTCTCTGCCTCTGCCTCTGTCCCCGTCTGTGTCTCCGTCTCCGTCTCTGTCTCTGTCTCTGTCTCTGTCTCTGTCTCTGTCTCCATCTCTGTCTCTGTCTCCGTCCATGTCTCCTGCCCCTCAGTCTCGGTCTTTGTCTCATGCGCATCTGTCTCTGTCTGAGTCTATGTCTCTGTCTCTGCCTCTGTATCGGGCTCTGTCCTTGTCCCTGTCTCTTTCTCTGTCTCTGTCCCTGTCTCTGTGTCTGTCCCCGTCTCTGTCTCCGTCTCCGTCTCTGTCTCTGTCTCTGTCTCTGTCTCTGTCTCCATCTCTGTCTCTGTCTCTGCCTCTGTCTCTGTCTCTGTCTCCATCTCTGTCTCTGTCTCTGTGGCTGTCTCTGTCTCTGTCCCTGTCTCTGTCTCTGCCTCTGTCTCTGTCCCCGTCTCTGTCTCTGTCTCTGTCTCCATCTCTGTCTCTGTCTCTGTGGCTGTCTCTGTCTCTGTCCCTGTCTTTGTCTCTGCCTCTGTCTCTGTCCCCGTCTCTGTCTCCGCTCTCGTCTCTGTCTCTGTCTCTGTCTCTGTCGCTGTCTGTGTCTATATCTGTCTCTGCCTCTGTATCGGGCTCTGTCCCTGTCTCTGTCTCTGGTTCTGTCCCTGTCTCTGTCTCTGCCTCTGTCTCTGTCCCCGTCTCTGTCTCCGCCTCCGTCTCTGTCTCTGTCTCTGTCTCTGTCTCTGTCTCTGTCTCTGTCTCTGTCCCTGTCTCTGCCTCTGTGTCTGTCTCTGTCTCTGTCTCTGTCTCTGTCTCTGTCTCTGTCTCTGTGTCTGTCTCTGTCTCTGTCTCTGTCTCGGTCTCTGTCTCCGTCCTTGTCTCCGTCTTTGTGTCCGTCTTTGTCTCCGTCTTCGCATTCCTGTTTCTTTCCGACTTTGTCTCCGTCTTTGTCTCCTGCCCCAGGGTCACCGCCTTTGTCTCCTGCCCCTATGGTTCTGTCGCTCTCTCTGTCTCTGTCTGTGTCTCTGTCTCTGCCTCTGTTTCTGTCTCTGTCTCTGTCTCTGCCTCTGTTTCTGTCTCTGTCTCTGTCTCTGCCTCTGTCTCGGTCTCTGGCTACATCTCTGTCTCTGTCTCTGTTCCCGTCTCTGTCTCCGCCTCTGCCTCTGTCTCTGTCTCCGTCTCTGTCTCTGTCTCTGTCTCTGTCTCCATCTCTGTCTCTGTCTCTGTCTCTGTCTCTGTCTCTGTCTCTGTCTCTGTCTCTGTCTCTGTCTCTGTCTCTGTCTCTGTCTCCATCTCTGTCTCTGTCTCTGTCTCTGTCTCTGTCTCTGCCTCTGTCTCTGTCTCTGTCTCTGTCTCCATCTCTGTCTCTGTCTCTGTGGCTGTCTCTGTCTCTGTCCCTGTCTCTGTCTCTGCCTCTGTCTCTGTCCCCGTCTCTGTCTCCGCTTTCGTCTCTGTCTCTGTCTCTGTCTCTGTCTCTGTCCCCATCTCTGTCTCTGTCTCCGTCCATGTCTCCTGCCCCTCAGTCTCGGTGTTTGTCTCATGCGCCACTGTCTCTGTCTGTGTCTATGTCTCTGTCTCTGCCTCTGTATCGGGCTCTGTCCCTGTCCCTGTCTCTGTCTCTGTCTCTGTCCCTGTCTCTGTCTCTGTCCCCGGCTCTGTCTCCGTCTCCGTCTCTGTCTCTGTCTCTGTCTCTGTTTCTGTGTCTGTCTCCATCTCTGTCTCTGTCTCTGTCTCTGTCTCTGTCTCTGTCTCTGTCTCTGTCTCTGTCTCTGTCTCTGCCCCCATCTCTGTCTCTGTCTCTGTGGCTGTCTCTGTCTCTGTCTCTGTCTCTGTCTCTGTCTCCGTCTCTGTCCCTGTCTCTGTCTTTGTCCCCGTCTCTGTCTCCGTCTCCGTCTCTGTCTCTGTCTGTGTCCCTGTCTCTGTCTCTGTCTCTGTCCCTGTCTCTGTGTCTGTCCCCGTCTCTGTCTCCGTCTCCGTCTCTGTCTCTGTCTCTGTCTCTGTCTCTGTCTCCATCTCTGTCACTGTCTCTGTCCCTGTCTCTGTCTCTGTCTCTATCTCCATCTCTGTCTCTGTCTATGTGGCTGTCTCTGTCTCTGTCTCTGCCTCTGTCTCTGTCCCTGTCTCTGTCTCCGTCTCCGTCTTTGTCTCTGTCTCTGTCTCTGTCTCTGTCTCTGTCTCTGTCTCTGTCTCCATCTCTGTCTCCATCTCTGTCTCTGTCTCTGTGGCTGTCTCTGTCTCTGTCCCTGTCTCTGTCTCTGCCTCTGTCTCTGTCCCCGTCTCTGTCTCCGCTTGAGTGATGCCCACTTGGACGTCGACCGTTTGGACGCGTCCCGATTGGACGCGTGCCGTTTGGACGCGTCCCGATTGGACGCGTTTGAATTCAAAGCGGTGCAGATAAGACCTAACCAGGCCTAACAGAACCTAAAATAAACTAACTCCACCTAACATAGCCTAACGTAAGGGAAATTAGTGTTCAAACGGCATCGATTCGAAGTGGAAGACGTCCAATCGGGACCGTCCAATCAGGACCGTCCAATCGGGACGCGTCCAATCGGTCGACGTCCAAGTGGGACACCCCGTCTCCGCTTTCGTCTCTGTCTCTGTCTCTGTCTCTGTCTCTGTCCCCATCTCTGTCTCTGTCTCCGTCCATGTCTCCTGCCCCTCAGTCTCGGTGTTTGTCTCATGCGCCACTGTCTCTGTCTGCGTCTATGTCTCTGTCTCTGCCTCTGTATCGGGCTCTGTCCCTGTCCCTGTCTCTGTCTCTGTCTCTGTCCCTGTCTCTGTCTCTGTCCCCGTCTCTGTCTCCGTCTCCGTCTCCGTCTCTGTCTCTGTCTCTGTCTCTGTGTCTGTCTCCATCTCTGTCTCTGTCTCTGTCTCTGTCTCTGCCTCTGTCTCTGTCTCTGTCTCTGTCTCTGCCCCCATCTCTGTCTCTGTCTCTGTGGCTGTCTCTTTCTCTGTCTCTGTCTCTGCCTCTGTCTCTGTCCCTGTCTCTGTCTCCATCTCTGTCTCTGTCTCTGTCTGTGTCCCTGTCTCTGTCTCTGTCTCTGTCTCTGTCCCTGTCTCTGTCTCTGTCCCCGTCTCTGTCTCCGTCTCCGTCTCTGTCTCTGTCTCTGTCTCTGTCTCTGTCTCCATCTCTGTCTCTGTCTCTGTCTCTGTCTCTGTCCCTGTCTCTGTCTCTGTCCCCGTCTCTGTCTCCGTCTCCGTCTCTGTCTCTGTCTCTGTCTCTGTCTCTGTCTCCATCTCTGTCTCTGTCTCTGTCTCTGTCTCTGTCTCTGTCTCTGTCTCTGTCTCTGTCTCTGTCTCTGTCTCTGTCTCTGTCTCCATCTCTGTCCCTGTCTCTGCCTCTGTCTCTGTCTCTGCCTCTGTCTCGGTCTCTGTCTCCGTCTTTGTCTCCGTCTTTGTGTCCGTCTTTGCCTCCGTCTTTGTCTCCGTCTTCGCTTTCCTCTTTGTTTCCGACTTTGTCTCCGTCTTTGTCTCCTGCCCCTATGTTTCTGTCGCTCTCTCTGTCTCTGTCTGTGTCTCTGTCTCCGTCTCTGTCTCTGTCTCTGTCTCTGTCTCTGTCTCTGTCTCTGTCTTTGTCTCCGTCTCTGTCTCTGTCTCTGTCTCTGTCTCTGTCTCTGTCTTTGTCTCCGTCTATGTCTCTGTCTCTGCCTCTGTCTCTGTCTCTGTCTCTGTCTCTGTCTCTGTCTCTGTCTCTGTCTCTGTCTCTGTCTCTGTCTCTGTCTGTGTCTCTGTCTCTGTCTCTATATTACACTCTTCCTCCGCCTTTGTCTTCGTCTTTGTCTCCGTCTTTGTGCCTGTCTTTGTCTCCGAATTTTAATCCGTCTGTGTAACCATCTTTGTCTCCGTCTTTGTCTCCGTCTTTGCCTCCGTCTTTGTCTTCGTCTTTGTCTCCGTCTTTGTCTCTGTATTTGTCTCCATCTGTGTCTCCATATTTGTCTCCGTCTTTGCCTCCGTCTTGGTCTCGGTCTTTGTCTCCGTCTTTTTCTCCGTCTTTGTCTTCCTACTTGTCTCTGTTTTTGTCTCCGTCTTTGTCTCTATCTCTGTCTCTGTCTCTGTCTCTGTCTCTGTCTCTGTCTCTGTCTCTGTCTCTGTCTCTGTCTCTGTCTCTGTCTCTGTCTCTGTCTCTGTCTCTGTCTCTGTCTCTGTCTCTGTCTCTGTCTCTGTCTCTGTCTTTGTATCCGTCTTTGTCTCCGTCTTTGTCTCCGTCGTCGTCGTCCTCTTTGTCTCCGCCTTTGTCTCCGCTTATGTCTCCTGCCCCTCTGTCTTGGTCTTTGTCTCATGCACCTCTGTCTCTGTCTGTGTCTGTGTCTGTGTCTCTGACTCTGTCTCCGTATCGGACTCTGTCTCTGTCTCTGTCTCCGCCTTTGTCTCTGCTTTTGTCTCCGTATTTGTCTCTGTCTGTGCCTCCATCTTTGTCTCCGTCTTTGTCTCCCTCTTTGCCTCCGTCTTGGTCTCGGTCTTTGTCTCCGTCTTTTTCTCCGTCTTTGTCTTCCTACTTGTCTCTGTTTTTGTCTCCGTCTTTGTCTCTATCTCTGTCTCTGTCTCTGTCTCTGTCTCTGTCTCTGTCTCTGTCTCTGTCTCAGTCCCTGTCTCTGTCTCTGTCTCTGTCTCTGTCTCTGTCTCTGTCCCTGTCTCTGCCTCTGTGTCTGTCTCTGTCTCTGTCTCTGTCTCTGTCTCTGTCTCTGTCTCTGTGTCTGTCTCTGTCTCTGTCTCTGTCTCTGTCTCGGTCTCTGTCTCCGTCCTTGTCTCCGTCTTTGTGTCCGTCTTTGTCTCCGTCTTCGCATTCCTGTTTCTTTCCGACTTTGTCTCCGTCTTTGTGTCCTGCCCCAGGGTCACCGCCTTTGTCTCCTGCCCCTATGGTTCTGTCGCTCTCTCTGTCTCTGTCTGTGTCTCTGTCTCTGCCTCTGTTTCTGTCTCTGTCTCTGTCTCTGCCTCTGTCTCGGTCTCTGGCTACATCTCTGTCTCTGTCTCTGTTCCCGTCTCTGTCTCCGCCTCTGCCTCTGTCACTGTCTCCGTCTCTGTCTCTGTCTCTGTCTCTGTCTCTGTCTGTGTCTCTGTCTTTGTCTCTGTATTACACTCTGTCTCCGTCTTTGTCTTCGTCTCTGTCTCCGTCTTTGTGCATGTCTTTGTCTCCATATTTGTCTCCGTCTTTGTCACCGTCTTTGTCTCCGTCGTCGGCTTCCTCTTCATCTGCGTCATTGTCTCCGTCTTTGTCTACGTCTTTGTCTACGTCTTTGTCACCGTCTTTGTCTCCGTCCATGTCTCCTGCCCCTTTGTCTAGGTCTTTGTCTCATGCACCTGTGTCTCTGTCTCTGTCTCTGTCTCTGTCTCTGTCTCTGTCTCTGTCTGTGTCTCTGTCTCTGTCTCTATATTACACTCTGTCTCCGTCTTTGTCTTCGTCTTTGTCTCCGTCTTTGTGCCTGTCTTTGTCTCCGTATTTGTATCCGTCTGTGTAACCATCTTTGTCTCCGTCTTTGTCTCCGTCTTTGCCTCCGTCTTTGTCTTCGTCATTGTCTCCGTCTTTGTCTCTGTCTTTGCCTCCGTCTTTGTGCCTGTCTTCGTCTCCATATTTGTCACCGTCTTTGTCTATGTATTTGTCTCCGTCTGTGTCTCCATAGTTGTATCCGTCTTTGTCTCCGTCTTTGCCTCCGTCTTTTTCTCCGTCTTTGTCTCTATCTCTGTCTCTGTCTCTGTCCCTGTCTCTGTCTCTGTCCCTGTCTCTGTCTCTATCTCTGTCTCTGTCCCTGTCCCTGTCTCTGTCTCTGTCTCTGTCTCTGTCCCTGTCTCTATGTCTGTCCCCGTCTCTGTCTCCGTCTCCGTCTTTGTCTCTGTCTCTGTCTCTGTCACTGTCTCCATCTCTGTCTCCGTCTCTGTCCCTGTCTCTGTCTCTGTCTCTGTCTCCATCTCTGTCTCTGTCTCTGTGGCTGTCTCTGTCTCTGTCTCTGCCTCTGTCTCTGTCCCTGTCTCTGTCTCCGTCTCCGTCTTTGTCTCTGTCTCTGTCTCTGGCTCCATCTCTGTCTCTGTCTCAGTCTCAGTCTCTGTCTCTGTCTCTGTCTCCATCTCTGTCTCTGTCTCTGTCTCTGTCTCTGTCTCTGTCTCAGTCTCTGTCTCTGTCTCTGTCTCTGTCTCTGTCTCTGTCTCTGTCTCTGTCTCTGTCTCTGTCTCTGTCTCTGTCTCTGTCTCTGTCTCTGTCTCTGTCTCTGTCTCTGTCTCTGTCTCTGTCTCTGTCTCTGTCTCTGTCTCTGTCTCTGTCTCTGTCTCTGCCTCTGTCTCTATCCATGTCTCTGCTCCGTCTCCGTCTCTGTCTCTGTCTCTGTCTCTGGCTCCATCTCTGTCTCTGTCTCAGTCTCTGTCTCTGTCTCTGTCTCTGTCTCTGTCTCTGTCTCTGTCTCTGTCCCTGTCCCTGTCTGTGTCTCTGTCTCTGTCTCTGTCTCTGTCTCTGTCTCTGTCTCTGTCTCTGTCTCTGTCTCTGTCTCTGTCTCTGTCTCTGTCTCTGTCTCTGTCTCTGTCTCTGTCTCTGTCTCCGTCTCCGTCTTAGTCTCTGTCTTTGTCTCCATCTTTGTCTCCGTCTTTGCCTCCGTCTTTGTCTACGTCTTTGTCTCCGTCTTTGTCTCCGTCCATGTCTCCTGCCCCTTTGTCTCGGTCTTTGTCTCATGCACCTGTGTCCCTGTCTCTGTCTCTGTGCCCGTCTCTGTCTACGTCTCCGTCTCTGTCTCTGTCTCCATCTCTGTCTTTGTCTCTGTCTCTGTCTCTGTCTCTGTCTCTGTCTCTGTCTCCATCTCTGTCTCTGTCTCTGTCGCTGTCTCTGCCTCTGCCTCTGCCTCTGTCTCTGTCCCTGTCTCTGTCCCCGTCTCCGTCTTTGTCTCTGTCTCTGTCTCTGTCTCCACCTCAGTCTCTGTCTCTGTCTCTGTCTCTGTCTCTGTTTCTGTCTTTGTATCCGTCTTTGTCTCCGTCTTTGTCTCTGTCACTGTCTCTGCCTCTGTCTCTGTCTCTGTCTCTGTCTCCGTCTCCGTCTCTGTCTCTGTCTCTGTCTCTGTCTCTGTCTCTGTCTCTGTCTCTGTCTCGGTCTCTGTCTCCGTCTTTGTGTCCGTCTTTGTCTCCGTCTTTGTATCCGTCTTCGCTTTCCTCTTTGTTTCCGACTTTGTCTCCGTCTTTGTCTCCTGCCCCAGAGACACCGCGTTTGTCTCCTGCCCCTATGTTTCTGTCGCTCTCTCTGTCTCTGTCTGTGTCTCTGTCTCCGTCTCTGTATCTGTATCTGTCTCTGTCTCTGCCTCTGTCTCTGTCTCTGTCTCTGTCTCTGTCTCTGTCTCTGTCTCTGTCTCTGTCTCTGTCTCTGTCTGTGTCTCTGTCTCTGTCTCTATATTACACTCTTCCTCCGCCTTTGTCTTCGTCTTTGTCTCCGTCTTTGTGCCTGTCTTTGTCTCCGTATTTTTATCCGTCTGTGTAACCATCTTTGTCTCCGTCTTTGTCTCCGTCTTTGCCTCCGTCTTTGTCTTCGTCTTTGTCTCCGTCTTTGTCTCTGTATTTGTCTCCGTCTGTGTCTCCATATTTGTCTCCGTCTTTGTCTCCCTCTTTGCCTCCGTCTTGGTCTCGGTCTTTGTCTCCGTCTTTTTCTCCGTCTTTGTCCTCCTACTTGTCTCTGTTTTTGTCTCCGTCTTTGTCTCTATCTCTGTCTCTGTCTCTGTCTCCGTCTCTGTCTCTGTCTCTGTTTCTGTCTCTGTCTCTGTCTCTGTCTCTGTCTCTGTCTCTGTCTTTGTATCCGTCTTTGTCTCCGTATTTGTATCCGTCTGTGTAACCATCTTTGTCTCCGTCTTTGTCTCCGTCTTTGCCTCCGTCTTTGTCTTCGTCTTTGTCTCCGTCCATGTCTCCTGCCCTTCTGTCTCGGTCTTTGTCTCATGCGCGTCTCTCTCTGTCTCTGTCTCTGTCTCTGTCTCTGTCTCTGTCTATGTCTCTGTCTCTGCCTCTCTCTCTGTCCCTATCTCTGTCTCTGTCTCTGTCTCTGTTCCCGTCTCTGTCTCCGTCTCTGCCTCTGCCTCTGTCTCTGTCTTTGTCTCCATCTTTGTCTCCGTCTTTGCCTCCGTCTTTGTTTCCGTGTTTGTCTCCGTCTGTGTCTCCACATTTGTCTCCGTCTTTTTCTCCGTCTTTGCCTCCGTCTTTGTCTCCGTATTTGTCTCCGTCTGTGTCTCTATCTTTGTCTCCGCCTTTGTGTCCGTCTTTGTCTCCGTCGTCGTCTTCCTCCTCGTCACCGTGTTTGTCTCCGTCTTTGTCACCGCCTTTGTCTCCGTCTTTGTCTCCGTCCACGTCTCCTGCCCCTCTGTCTCGGTCTTTGTCTCATGCGCCTCTGCCTCTGTCTCTGTCTCTGTGTGGGTCTCTGTCTCTGTCTCTGTGTGTGTCTCTGTCTCTGTCTCTGTCCCTGTCTCTGTCCCAATCTCTGTTTCTGTCTCTGTTCCGGTCTCTGTCTCCGTCTGCGTCTCCGTCTTTGTGTACGTCTTTGTCTCCGTCTTTGTCTCCGTCCATGTCTCCTGCCCCTCTGTCTCGGTCTTTGTCACATGCGTCTCTGTCTCTGTCTCTGTCACTGTCTCTGTCTCTGTCTGTGTCTATATCTGTCTCTGGCTCTGTATCGGGCTCTGTCCCTGTCTCTGTCTCTGGTTCTGTCCCTGTCTCTGTCTCTGCCTCTGTCTCTGTCCCCGTCTCTGTCTCCGCCTCCGTCTCTGTCTCTGTCTCTGTCTCTGTCTTCGTATCCGTCTTTGTCTCCATCTTTGTCTCCGTCGTCGTCTTCCTCTTCGTCTGCGCCTTTGTCTCCGCTTATGTCTCCTGCCCCTCTGTCTCGGTCTTTGTCTCATGCACCTCTGTCTCTGTCTCTGTCTGTGTCTGTGTCTGTGTCTCTGTCTCTGTCTCCGTATCGGACTCTGTCTCTGTCTCTGTCTCCGCCTTTGTCTCTGCCTTTGTCTCCGTATTTGTCTCTGTCTGTGTCTCCATCTTTGTCTCCGTCTTTTTCTCCGTCTTTGTCTTCCTACTTGTATCTGTTTTTGTCTCCGTCTTTGTCTCTATCTCTGTCTCTGTCTCTGTCTCTGTCTCTGTCTCTGTCTCTGTCTCTGTCTCTGTCTCTATCTCTGTCTCTGTCTCAGTCCCTGTCTCTGTCTCTGTCTCTGTCTCTGTCTCTGTCTCTGTCTCTGTCTCCGTCTCTGTCTCTGTCTCTGTCTCTGTCTCTGTCTCTGTCTCTGTCTCTGTCTCTGTCTTTGTCTCTGTCTCTGTCTCTGTCTCTGTCTCTGTCTCTGTCTCTGTACTGTCTCTGTCTCTGTCTCTGTCTCTGTCTCTGTCCCTGTCTCTGGCTCTGCCTCTGTCTCTGTCCCCGTCTGTGTCTCCGTCTCCGTCTCTGTCTCTGTCTCCATCTCTGCTTCTGTCTCCGTCCATGTCTCCTGCCCCTCAGTCTCGGTCTTTGTCTCATGCGCATCTGTCTCTGTCTGTGTCTATGTCTCTGTCTCTGTCTGTGTCTATATCTGTCTCTGCCTCTGTATCGGGCTCTGTCCCTGTCTCTGTCTCTGGTTCTGTCCCTGTCTCTGTCTCTGCCTCTGTCTCTGTCCCCGTCTCTGTCTCCGCCTCCGTCTCTGTCTCTGTCTCTGTCTCTGTCTCTGTCTCTGTCTCTGTCTCTGTCTCTGTCTCTGTCTCTGTCTCTGTCTCTGTCTCTGTCTCTGTCTCTGTCTCTGTCTCTGTCTCTGTCTCTGTGTCTGTCTCTGTCTCGGTCTCTGTCTCCGTCTTTGTGTCCGTCTTTGTCTCCGTCTTTGTATCCGTCTTCGCTTTCCTCTTTGTTTCCGACTTTGTCTCCGTCTTTGTCTCCTGCCGCAGGGTCACCGCGTTTGTCTCCTGCCCCTATGTTTCTGTCGCTCTCTCTGTCTCTGTCTGTGTCTCTGTCTCCGTCTCTGCATCTATCTCTGTCTCTGCTTCTGTATCTGTCTCTGTCTCTGTCTCTGTCTCTGTCCCTGTCTCTGTCTCTGTCTCTGCCTCTGTGTCTCTGTCTCTGTCTCTGCCTCTGTCTCCGTCTCTGCCTCTGTCTCTGTCCCTATCTCTGTCTCTGTCTCTGTTCCCGCATCTGTCTCCGCCTCTGCCTCTTTCTCCGTCTTTGTCACTGTCTCCGTCTCTGTCTCTGTCTCTCTCTCTGTCTCTGTCTCTGTCTCTCTCTCTGTCCCTATCTCTGTCTCTGTCTCTGTCTCTGTTCCCGTCTCTGTCTCCGTCTCTGCCTCTGCCTCTGTCTCTGTCTTTGTCTCCATCTTTGTCTCCGTCTTTGCCTCCGTCTTTGTTTCCGTGTTTGTCTCCGTCTGTGTCTCCACATTTGTCTCCGTCTTTTTCTCCGTCTTTGCCTCCGTCTTTGTCTCCGTATTTGTCTCCGTCTGTGTCTCTATCTTTGTCTCCGCCTTTGTGTCCGTCTTTGTCTCCGTCGTCGTCTTCCTCCTCGTCACCGTGTTTGTCTCCGTCTTTGTCACCGTCTTTGTCTCCGTCTTTGTCTCCGTCCACGTCTCCTGCCCCTCTGTCTCGGTCTTTGTCTCATGCGCCTCTGCCTCTGTCTCTGTCTCTGTGTGGGTCTCTGTCTCTGTCTCTGTGTGTGTCTCTGTCTCTGTCTCTGTCCCTGTCTCTGTCCCAATCTCTGTTTCTGTCTCTGTTCCGGTCTCTGTCTCCGTCTGCGTCTCCATCTTTGTCTCCGTCTTTGTCTCCGTCTTTCCCTCCGTCTTTGTCTCAGCCTTTGCCTCCGTCTTTGTCTCCGTCTTTGTCTTCCTACTTGTCTCTGCTTTTGCCTCCGTCTTTGTCTCTATCTCTGTCTCTGTCTCTGTCTCTGTCACTGTCTCTGTCTCTGTCTCTGTCTCTGTCCCTGTCTCTGTCTGCGTCTCTGTCTCTGTCTCTCTCTCTGTGTCTGTCTCTGTCTCTGTCTCTGTCTCTTTCTCTGTCTCTGTCTCAGTCCCAGCAACTGTCTCTTTCCTATCTCTGTCTCTGTCTCTGTTCCCGTCTCTGTCTCCGCCTCTGCCTCTGTCTCTGTCTTTGTCTCCATCTTTGTCTCCGTCTTTGTCTCCCTCTTTGCCTCCGTCTTGGTCTCGGTCTTTGTCTCCGTCTTTGTCTTCCTACTTGTCTCTGTTTTTGTCTCCGTCTTTTTCTCTATCTCTGTCTCTGTCTCTGTCTCTGTCTCTGTCTCTGTCTCTGTCTCTGTCTCTGTCTCTGTCTCTGTCTCTGTCTCTGTCTCTGTCTCTGTCTTCGTATCCGTCTTTGTCTCCGTCTTTGTCTCCGTCGTCGTCTTCCTCTTCGTCTCCGCCTTTGTCTCCGCTTATGTCTCCTGCCCCTCTGTCTCGGTCTTTGTCTCATGCACCTCTGTCTCTGTCTCTGTCTGTGTCTGTGTCTGTGTCTCTGTCTCTGTCTCCGTATCGGACTCTGTCTCTGTCTCTGTCTCCGCCTTTGTCTCTGCCTTTGTCTCCGTATTTGTCTCTGTCTGTGTCTCCATCTTTGTCTCCGTCTTTTTCTCCGTCTTTGTCTTCCTACTTGTCTCTGTTTTTGTCTCCGTCTTTGTCTCTATCTCTGTCTCTGTCTCTGTCTCTGTCTCTGTCTCTGTCTCTGTCTCTGTCTCTGTCTCTGTCTCTGTCTCTGTCTCTGTCCCTGTCTCTGTCTCTGCCTCTGTCTCTGTCCCCGTCTGTGTCTCCGTCTCCGTCTCTGTCTCTGTCTCCATCTCTGCCTCTGTCTCCGTCCATGTCTCCTGCCCCTCAGTCTCGGTCTTTGTCTCATGCGCATCTGTCTCTGTCTGTGTCTATGTCTCTGTCTCTGCCTCTGTATCGGGCTCTGTCCCTGTCCCTGTCTCTGTCTCTGTCTCTGTCCCTGTCGCTGTGTCTGTCCCCGTCTCTGTCTCCGTCTCCGTCTCCGTCTCTGTCTCTGTCTCTGCCTCTGTCTCCATCTCTGTCTCTGTCTCTGTCCCTGTCTCTGTCTCTGTCTCTGTCTCCATCTCTGTCTCTGTCTCTGTGGCTGTCTCTATCTCTGTCTCTGCGTCTGTCTCTGTCCCTGTCTCCGTCTTTGTCTCCGTCTATGTCTCCGTCTTTGTGTACGTCTTTGTCTCCGTCTTTGTCTCCGTCCATGTCTCCTGCCCCTCTGTCTCGGTCTTTGTCACATGCGCCTCTGTCTCTGTCTCTGTCTCTGTCTCTGTCTCTGTCTGTGTCTATATCTGTCTCTGCCTCTGTATCGGGCTCTGTCCCTGTCTCTGTCTCTGGTTCTGTCCCTGTCTCTGTGTCTGCCTCTGTCTCTGTCCCCGTCTCTGTCTCCGCCTCCGTCTCTGTCTCTGTCTCTGTCTCTGTCTCTGTCTCTGTCTCTGTCTCTGTCTCTGTCTCTGTCTCTGTCTCTGTCTCTGTCTCTGTCCCTGTCTCTGCCTCTGTGTCTGTCTCTGTCTCTGTCTCTGTCTCTGTCTCTGTCTCTGTCTCTGTCTCTGTCTCTGTCTCTGTCTCTGTCTCTGTCTCTGTCTCTGTCTCTGTCTCGGTCTCTGTCTCCGTCTTTGTCTCCGTCTTTGTGTCCGTCTTTGTCTCCGTCTTCGCTTTCCTGTTTCTTTCCGACTTTGTCTCCGTCTTTGTCTCCTGCCCCAGGGTCACCGCCTTTGTCTCCTGCCCCTATGGTTCTGTCGCTCTCTCTGTCTCTGTCTGTGTCTCTGTCTCTGCCTCTGTTTCTGTCTCTGTCTCTGTCTCTGTCCCTGTCTCTGTCTCTGTCTCTGCCTCTGTCTCTGTCCCCGTCTCTGTCTCCGCCTCCGTCTCTGTCTCTGTCTCTGTCTCTGTCTCTGTCTCTGTCTCTGTCTGTGTCTCTGTCTTTGTCTCTGTATTACACTCTGTCTCCGTCTTTGTCTTCGTCTTTGTCTCCGTCTTTGTGCCTGTCTTTGTCTCCGTATTTGTAACCGTCTGTGTAACCATCTTTGTCTCCGTCTTTGTCTCCGTCTTTGCCTCCGTCTTTGTCTTCGTCTTTGTCTCCGTCTTTGTCTCTGTCTTTGCCTCCGTCTTTGTGCCTGTCTTCGTCTCCATACTTGTCACCGTCTTTGTCTCTGTATTTGTCTCCGTCTGTGTCTCCATATTTGTATCCGTCTTTGTATCCGTCTTTGCCTCCGTCTTTTTCTCCGTCTTTGTCTCTATCTCTGTCTCTGTCTCTGTCCCTGTCTCTGTCTCTGTCCCTGTCTCTGTCTCTATCCCTGTCCCCGTCTCTGTCTCCGTCTCCGTCTCTGTCTCTGTCTCTGTCTCTGTCTCTGTCTCTGTCTCTGTCTCTGTCTCTGTCTCTGTCTCGGTCTCTGTCTCGGTCTCTGTCTCCGTCTTTGTGTCCGTCTTTGTCTCCGTCTTTGTATCCGTCTTCGCTTTCCTCTTTGTTTCCGACTTTGTCTCCGTCTTTGTCTCCTGCCCCAGAGTCACCGCGTTTGTCTCCTGCCCCTATGTTTCTGTCGCTCTCTCTGTCTCTGTCTGTGTCTCTGTCTCCGTCTCTGTATCTGTCTCTGTCTCTGCCTCTGTCTCTGTCTCTGTCTCTGTCTCTGTCTCTGTCTCTGTCTCTGTCTCTGTCTCTGTCTCTGTCTCTGTCTGTGTCTCTGTCTCTGTCTCTATATTACACTCTTCCTCCGCCTTTGTCTTCGTCTTTGTCTCCGTCTTTGTGACTGTCTTTGTCTCCGTATTTTTATCCGTCTGTGTAACCATCTTTGTCTCCGTCTTTG
>CAMAOD020000168.1:30000-202500 GCA_945859595.2 Megachile willughbiella
GTCTCTGTCTCTGTCTCTGTCCCCATCTCTGTCTCTGTCTCCGTCCATGTCTCCTGCAGCTCAGTCTCGGTGTTTGTCTCATGCGCCACTGTCTCTGTCTGTGTCTATGTCTCTGTCTCTGCCTCTGTATCGGGCTCCGTCCCTGTCCCTGTCTCTGTCTCTGTCTCTGTCCGTGTCTCTGTCTCTGTCCCCGTCACTGTCTCCGTCTCCGTCTCCGTCTCTGTCTCTGTCTCTGTCTCTGTGTCTGTCTCCATCTCTGTCTCTGTCTCTGTCTCTGTCTCTGTCTCTGTCGCTGTCTCTGTCTCTGTCTCTGCCCCATCTCTGTCTCTGTCTCTGTGGCTGTCTCTGTCTCTGCCTCTGTCTCTGTCTCTGCCTCTGTCTCCATCTCTGTCTCTGTCTCTGTCTGTGTCCCTGTCTCTGTCTCTGTCTCTGTCCCTGTCTCTGTCTCTGTCCCCGTCTCTGTCTCCGTCTCCGTCTCTGTCTCTGTCTCTCTCTCTGTCTCTGTCTCCATCTCTGTCTCTGTCTCTGTCTCTGTCTCTGTCTCTGTCTCTGTCTCTGTCTCTGTCTCTGTCTCTGTCTCTGTCTCCATCTCTGTCTCTGTCTCTGTCTCTGTCTCTGTCTCTGTCTCTGTCTCTGTCTCTGTCTCTGTCTCTGTCTCTGTCTCTGTCTCTGTACTGTCTCTGTCTCTGTCTCTGTCTCTGTCTCTGTCTCTGTCTCTGTCTCTGTCTCTGTCTCTGTCTCTGTCTCTGTCTCTGTCTCTGTCTCTGTCCCTGTCTCTGTCTCTGCCTCTGTCTCTGTCCCCGTCTGTGTCTCCGTCTCCGTCTCTGTCTGTCTCTGTCTCTGTCTCTGTCTCTGTCTCCATCTCTGTCTCTGTCTCCGTCCATGTCTCCTGCCCCTCTGTCTCGGTCTTTGTCTCATGCGCATCTGTCTCTGTCTGTGTCTATGTCTCTGTCTCTGCCTCTGTATCGGGCTCTGTCCCTGTCCCTGTCTCTGTCTCTGTCTCTGTCCCTGTCTCTGTGTCTGTCCCCGTCCCTGTCTCCTTCTCCGTCTCTGTCTCTGTCTCTGTCTCTGTCTCTGTCTCCATCTCTGTCTCTGTCTCTGTCTCTGTCTCTGTCTCTGCCTCTGTCTCTGTCCCTGTCTCTGTCTCCGTCTCCGCCTTTGTCTCTGTCTCTGTCTCTAGCTCCATCTCTGTCTCTGGCTCCATCTCTGTCTCTGTCTCAGTCTCAGTCTCTGTCTCTGTCTCTGTCTCCATCTGTGTCTCTGTCTCTGTCTCTGTCTCTGTCTCTGTCTCTGTCTCTGTCTCGGTCTCTGTCTCCGTCTTTGTCTCCGTCTTTGTGTCCGTCTTTGTCTCCGTCTTCGCTTTCCTGTTTCTTTCCGACTTTGTCTCCGTCTTTGTCTCCTGCCCCAGGGTCACCGCCTTTGTCTCCTGCCCCTATGGTTCTGTCGCTCTCTCTGTCTCTGTCTGTGTCTCTGTCTCTGCCTCTGTTTCTGTCTTTGTCTCTGTCTCTGTCCCTGTCTCTGTCTCTGTCTCTGCCTCTGTCTCTGTCCCCGTCTCTGTCTCCGTCTCCGTCTCTGTCTCTGTCTCTGTCTCTGTCTCTGTCTGTGTCTCTGTCTTTGTCTCTGTATTACACTCTGTCTCCGTCTTTGTCTTCGTCTTTGTCTCCGTCTTTGTGCCTGTCTTTGTCTCCGTATTTGTAACCGTCTGTGTAACCATCTTTGTCTCCGTCTTTGTCTCCGTCTTTGCCTCCGTCTTTGTCTTCGTCTTTGTCTCCGTCTTTGTCTCTGTCTTTGCCTCCGTCTTTGTGCCTGTCTTCGTCTCCATATTTGTCACCGTCTTTGTCTCTGTATTTGTCTCCGTCTGTGTCTCCATATTTGTATCCGTCTTTGTATCCGTCTTTGCCTCCGTCTTTTTCTCCGTCTTTGTCTCTATCTCTGTCTCTGTCTCTGTCCCTGTCTCTGTCTCTGTCCGTGTCTCTGTCTCTATCTCTGTCTCTGTCTCTGTCTCTGTCTCTGTCTCTGTCTCTGTCTCTGTCTCTGTCTCTGTCTCTGTCTCTGTCTCTGTCTCTGGCTCTGTCTCTGTCTCTGTCTCTGTCTCTGTCTCTGTCTCTGTCTCTGTCTCTGTCTCTGTCTCTGTCTCTGTCTCTGTCTCCATCTCTGTCTCTGTCTCCGTCCATGTCTCCTGCCCCTCAGTCTCGGTCTTTGTCTCATGCGCATCTGTCTCTGTCTGTGTCTATGTCTCTGTCTCTGCCTCTGTATCGGGCCCTGTCCCTGTCCCTGTCTCTGTCATTGTCTCTGTCTCTGTCCCTGTCTCTGTGTCTGTCCCCGTCTCTGTCTCCGTCTCCGTCTCTGTCTCTGTCTCTGTCTCTGTCTCTGTCTCTGTCTCTGTCTCTGTCTCTGTCTCTGTCTCTGTCTCTGTCTCTGTCTCTGCCTCTGTTTCTGTCTCTGTCTCTGTCTCTGTCCCTGTCTCTGTCTCTGTCTCTGCCTCTGTCTCTGTCCCCGTCTCTGTCTCCGTCTCCGTCTCTGTCTCTGTCTCTGTCTCTGTCTCTGTCTCTGTCTCTGTCTCTGTCTGTGTCTCTGTCTCTGTCTCTATATTACACTCTGCCCCCGTCTTTGTCTTCGTCTTTGTCTCCGTCTTTGTGCCTGTCTTTGTCTCCGTATTTGTATCCGTCTGTGTAACCATCTTTGTCTCCGTCTTTGTCTCCGTTTTTGCCTCCGTCTTTGTCTTCGTCTTTGTCTCCGTCTTTGTCTCTGTATTTGTCTCCGTCTGTGTCTCCATATTTGTCTCCGTCCTTGTCTCCGTCTTTGCCTCCGTCTTTGCCTACGTCTTTGTCTCCGTCTTTGTCTCCGTCCATGTCTCCTGCCCCTTTGTCTCGGTCTTTGTCTCATGCACCTGTGTCCCTGTCTCTGTCTCTGTCCCTGTCTCTGTCTCTGTGCCCGTCTCTGTCTACCTCTCCGTCTCTGTCTCTGTCTCTGTCTCTGTCTCCATCTCTGTCTTTGTCTCTGTCTCTGTCTCTGTCTCTGTCTCTGTCTCCATCTCTGTCTCTGTCTCTGTCTCTGTCTCTGTCTCTGTCTCGGTCTCTGTCTCCGTCTTTGTGTCCGTCTTTGTCTCCGTCTTTGTATCCGTCTTCGCTTTCCTCTTTGTTTCCGACTTTGTCTCCGTCTTTGTCTCCTGCCCCAGAGTCACCGCGTTTGTCTCCTGCCCCTATGTTTCTGTCGCTCTCTCTGTCTCTGTCTGTGTCTCTGTCTCCGTCTCTGTATTTGTCTCTGTCTCTGCCTCTGTCTCTGTCTCTGTCTCTGTCTCTGTCTCTGTCTCTGTCTCTGTCTCTGTCTCTGTCTCTGTCTCTGTCTCTGTCTCTGTCTCTGTCTCTGTCTGTGTCTCTGTCTCTGTCTCTATATTACACTCTTCCTCCGCCTTTGTCTTCGTCTTTGTCTCCGTCTTTGTGCCTGTCTTTGTCTCCATATTTGTTACCGTCTTTGTCTCTGTATTTGTCTCCGTCTGTGTCTCCATATTTGTCTCCGTCTTTGTCTCCGTCTTTGTCTCCGTCCATGTCTCCTGCCCCTCTGTCTCGGTCTTTGTCTGATGCGCGTCTCTCTCTGCCTCTGTCTCTGTCTCTGTCTCTGTCTCTGTCTATGTCTCTGTCTCTGCCTCTGTATCGGGCTCTGTCCCTGTCCCTGTCTCTTTCTCTGTCTCTGTCCCTGTCTCTGTGTCTGTCCCCGTCTCTGTCTCCGTCTCCGTCTCTGTCTCTGTCTCTGTCTCTGTCTCTGTCTCTGTCTCTGTCTCCATCTCTGTCTCTGTCTCTGCCTCTGTCGATGTCTCTGTCTCTGTCTCCATCTCTGTCTCTGTCTCTGTGGCTGTCTCTGTCTCTGTCCCTGTCTCTGTCTCTGCCTCTGTCTCTGTCCCCGTCTCTGTCTCCACTTTCGTCTCTGTCTCTGTCTCTGTCTCTGTCTCTGTCCCCATCTCTGTCTCTGTCTCCGTCCATGTCTCCTGCCCCTCAGTCTCGGTGTTTGTCTCATGCGCCACTGTCTCTGTCTGTGTCTATGTCTCTGTCTCTGCCTCTGTATCGGGCTCCGTCCCTGTCCCTGTCTCTGTCTCTGTCTCTGTCCCTGTCTCTGTCTCTGTCCCCGTCTCTGTCTCCGTCTCCGTCTCCGTCTCTGTCTCTGTCTCTGTCTCTGTGTCTGTCTCCATCTCTGTCTCTGTCTCTGTCTCTGTCTCTGTCTCTGTCGCTGTCTCTGTCTCTGTCTCTGCCCCCATCTCTGTCTCTGTCTCTGTGGCTGTCTCTGTCTCTGCCTCTGTCTCTGTCTCTGCCACTGTCTCCATCTCTGTCTCTGTCTCTGTCTGTGTCCCTGTCTCTGTCTCTGTCTCTGTCCCTGTCTCTGTCTCTGTCCCCGTCTCTGTCTCCGTCTCCGTCTCTGTCTCTGTCTCTGTCTCTGTCTCTGTCTCCATCTCTGTCTCTGTCTCTGTCTCTGTCTGTCTCTGTCTCTGTCTCTGTCTCTGTCTCTGTCTCCATCTCTGTCTCTGTCTCTGTCTCTGTCTCTGTCTCTGTCTCTGTCTCTGTCTCTGTCTCTGTCTCTGTCTCTGTCTCTGTACTGTCTCTGTCTCTGTCTCTGTCTCTGTCTCTGTCTCTGTCTCTGTCTCTGTCTCTGTCTCTGTCTCTGTCTCTGTCTCTGTCTCTGTCCCTGTCTCTGTCTCTGCCTCTGTCTCTGTCCCCGTCTGTGTCTCCGTCTCCGTCTCTGTCTGTCTCTGTCTCTGTCTCTGTCTCTGTCTCCATCTCTGTCTCTGTCTCCGTCCATGTCTCCTGCCCCTCTGTCTCGGTCTTTGCCTCATGCGCATCTGTCTCTGTCTGTGTCTATGTCTCTGTCTCTGCCTCTGTATCGGGCTCTGTCCCTGTCCCTGTCCCTGTCTCTGTCTCTGTCTCTGTCCCTGTCTCTGTGTCTGTCCCCGTCCCTGTCTCTGTCTCTGTCCCTGTCTCTGTCTCTGTCCCCGTCTCTGTCTCCGTCTCCGTCTCTGTCTCTGTCTCTGTCTCTGTCTCTGTCTCCATCTCTGTCTCTGTCTCTGTCTCTGTCTCTGTCTCTGTCTCTGTCTCTGTCTCTGTCTCTGTCTCTGTCTCTGTCTCCATCTCTGTCTCTGTCTCTGTCTCTGTCTCTGTCTCTGTCTCTGTCTCTGTCTCTGTCTCTGTCTCTGTCTCTGTCTCTGTCTCTGTCTCTGTCTCTGTACTGTCTCTGTCTCTGTCTCTGTCTCTGTCTCTGTCTCTGTCTCTGTCTCTGTCCCTGTCTCTGTCTCTGCCTCTGTCTCTGTCCCCGTCTGTGTCTCCGTCACCGTCTCTGTCTCTGTCTCTGTCTCTGTCTCTGTCTCTGTCTCTGTCTCTGTCTCCATCTCTGTCTCTGTCTCCGTCCATGTCTCCTGCCCCTCTGTCTCGGTCTTTGTCTCATGCGCATCTGTCTCTGTCTGTGTCTATGTCTCTGTCTCTGCCTCTGTATCGGGCTCTGTCCCTGTCCCTGTCTCTGTCTCTGTCTCTGTCCCTGTCTCTGTGTCTGTCCCCGTCCCTGTCTCCTTCTCCGACTCTGTCTCTGTCTCTGTCTCTGTCTCTGTCTCTGTCTCCATCTCTGTCTCTGTCTCTGTCTCTGTCTCTGTCTCTGTCTCTGTCTCCATCTCTGTCTCTGTCTCTGTGGCTGTCTCTGTCTCTGTCTCTGCCTCTGTCTCTGTCCCTGTCTCTGTCTCCGTCTCCGCCTTTGTCTCTGTCTCTGTCTCTGGCTCCATCTCTGTCTCTGGCTCCATCTCTGTCTCTGTCTCAGTCTCAGTCTCTGTCTCTGTCTCTGTCTCCATCTCTGTCTCTGTCTCTGTCTCTGTCTCTGTCTCTGTCTCTGTCTCTGTCTCGGTCTCTGTCTCCGTCTTTGTCTCCGTCTTTGTGTCCGTCTTTGTCTCCGTCTTCGCTTTCCTGTTTCTTTCCGACTTTGTCTCCGTCTTTGTCTCCTGCCCCAGGGTCACCGCCTTTGTCTCCTGCCCCTATGGTTCTGTCGCTCTCTCTGTCTCTGTCTGTGTCTCTGTCTCTGCCTCTGTTTCTGTCTTTGTCTCTGTCTCTGTCCCTGTCTCTGTCTCTGTCTCTGCCTCTGTCTCTGTCCCCGTCTCTGTCTCCGTCTCCGTCTCTGTCTCTGTCTCTGTCTCTGTCTCTGTCTCTGTCTGTGTCTCTGTCTTTGTCTCTGTATTACACTCTGTCTCCGTCTTTGTCTTCGTCTTTGTCTCCGTCTTTGTGCCTGTCTTTGTCTCCGTATTTGTAACCGTCTGTGTAACCATCTTTGTCTCCGTCTTTGTCTCCGTCTTTGCCTCCGTCTTTGTCTTCGTCTTTGTCTCCGTCTTTGTCTCTGTCTTTGCCTCCGTCTTTGTGCCTGTCTTCGTCTCCATATTTGTCACCGTCTTTGTCTCTGTATTTGTCTCCGTCTGTGTCTCCATATTTGTATCCGTCTTTGTATCCGTCTTTGCCTCCGTCTTTTTCTCCGTCTTTGTCTCTATCTCTGTCTCTGTCTCTGTCCCTGTCTCTGTCTCTGTCCCTGTCTCTGTCTCTATCTCTGTCTCTGTCTCTGTCTCTGTCTCTGTCTCTGTCTCTGTCTCTGTCTCTGTCTCTGTCTCTGTCTCTGGCTCTGTCTCTGTCTCTGTCTCTGTCTCTGTCTCTGTCTCTGTCTCTGTCTCTGTCTCTGTCTCTGTCTCTGTCTCTGTCTCTGCCCCCATCTCTGTCTCTGTCTCCGTCCATGTCTCCTGCCCCTCAGTCTCGGTCTTTGTCTCATGCGCATCTGTCTCTGTCTGTGTCTATGTCTCTGTCTCTGCCTCTGTATCGGGCCCTGTCCCTGTCCCTGTCTCTGTCTCTGTCTCTGTCTCTGTCCCTGTCTCTGTGTCTGTCCCCGTCTCTGTCTCCGTCTCCGTCTCTGTCTCTGTCTCTGTCTCTGTCTCTGTCTCTGTCTCTGTCTCTGTCTCTGTCTCTGTCTCTGTCTCTGCCTCTGTTTCTGTCTCTGTCTCTGTCTCTGTCCCTGTCTCTGTCTCTGTCTCTGCCTCTGTCTCTGTCCCCGTCTCTGTCTCCGTCTCCGTCTCTGTCTCTGTCTCTGTCTCTGTCTCTGTCTCTGTCTGTGTCTCTGTCTTTGTCTCTGTATTACACTCTGTCTCCGTCTTTGTCTTCGTCTTTGTCTCCGTCTTTGTGCCTGTCTTTGTCTCCGTATTTGTAACCGTCTGTGTAACCATCTTTGTCTCCGTCTTTGTCTCCGTCTTTGCCTCCGTCTTTGTCTTCGTCTTTGTCTCCGTCTTTGTCTCTGTCTTTGCCTCCGTCTTTGTGCCTGTCTTCGTCTCCATATTTGTCACCGTCTTTGTCTCTGTACTGTCTCTGTCTCTGTCTCTGTCTCTGTCTCTGTCTCTGTCTCTGTCTCTGTCTCTGTCTCTGTCTCTGTCTCTGTCTCTGTCTCTGTCTCTGTCTCTGTCTCTGTCCCTGTCTCTGTCTCTGCCTCTGTCTCTGTCCCCGTCTGTGTCTCCGTCTCCGTCTCTGTCTGTCTCTGTCTCTGTCTCTGTCTCTGTCTCTGTCTCCATCTCTGTCTCTGTCTCCGTCCATGTCTCCTGCCCCTCTGTCTCGGTCTTTGTCTCATGCGCATCTGTCTCTGTCTGTGTCTATGTCTCTGTCTCTGCCTCTGTATCGGGCTCTGTCCCTGTCCCTGTCCCTGTCTCTGTCTCTGTCTCTGTCCCTGTCTCTGTGTCTGTCCCCGTCCCTGTCTCTGTCTCTGTCCCTGTCTCTGTCTCTGTCCCCGTCTCTGTCTCCGTCTCCGTCTCTGTCTCTGTCTCTGTCTCTGTCTCTGTCTCCATCTCTGTCTCTGTCTCTGTCTCTGTCTCTGTCTCTGTCTCTGTCTCTGTCTCTGTCTCTGTCTCTGTCTCTGTCTCTGTCTCCATCTCTGTCTCTGTCTCTGTCTCTGTCTCTGTCTCTGTCTCTGTCTCTGTCTCTGTCTCTGTCTCTGTCTCTGTCTCTGTCTCTGTCTCTGTACTGTCTCTGTCTCTGTCTCTGTCTCTGTCTCTGTCTCTGTCTCTGTCTCTGTCTCTGTCTCTGTCTCTGTCTCTGTCCCTGTCTCTGTCTCTGCCTCTGTCTCTGTCCCCGTCTGTGTCTCCGTCTCCGTCTCTGTCTCTGTCTCTGTCTCTGTCTCTGTCTCTGTCTCTGTCTCCATCTCTGTCTCTGTCTCCGTCCATGTCTCCTGCCCCTCTGTCTCGGTCTTTGTCTCATGCGCATCTGTCTCTGTCTGTGTCTATGTCTCTGTCTCTGCCTCTGTATCGGGCTCTGTCCCTGTCCCTGTCTCTGTCTCTGTCTCTGTCCCTGTCTCTGTGTCTGTCCCCGTCCCTGTCTCCTTCTCCGTCTCTGTCTCTGTCTCTGTCTCTGTCTCTGTCTCCATCTCTGTCTCTGTCTCTGTCTCTGTCTCTGTCTCTGTCTCTGTCTCCATCTCTGTC
Organism: Megachile willughbiella; assembly: GCA_945859595.2. Taxonomy (NCBI): domain Eukaryota; kingdom Metazoa; phylum Arthropoda; class Insecta; order Hymenoptera; family Megachilidae; genus Megachile; species Megachile willughbiella. The sequence continues at coordinate 38,468 of CAMAOD020000168.1, forward strand.
TCTGTCTCTGTGGCTGTCTCTGTCTCTGTCTCTGCCTCTGTCTCTGTCCCTGTCTCTGTCTCCGTCTCCGCCTTTGTCTCTGTCTCTGTCTCTGGCTCCATCTCTGTCTCTGGCTCCATCTCTGTCTCTGTCTCAGTCTCAGTCTCTGTCTCTGTCTCTGTCTCCATCTCTGTCTCTGTCTCTGTCTCTGTCTCTGTCTCTGTCTCTGTCTCTGTCTCGGTCTCTGTCTCCGTCTTTGTCTCCGTCTTTGTGTCCGTCTTTGTCTCCGTCTTCGCTTTCCTGTTTCTTTCCGACTTTGTCTCCGTCTTTGTCTCCTGCCCCAGGGTCACCGCCTTTGTCTCCTGCCCCTATGGTTCTGTCGCTCTCTCTGTCTCTGTCTGTGTCTCTGTCTCTGCCTCTGTTTCTGTCTTTGTCTCTGTCTCTGTCCCTGTCTCTGTCTCTGTCTCTGCCTCTGTCTCTGTCCCCGTCTCTGTCTCCGTCTCCGTCTCTGTCTCTGTCTCTGTCTCTGTCTCTGTCTCTGTCTGTGTCTCTGTCTTTGTCTCTGTATTACACTCTGTCTCCGTCTTTGTCTTCGTCTTTGTCTCCGTCTTTGTGCCTGTCTTTGTCTCCGTATTTGTAACCGTCTGTGTAACCATCTTTGTCTCCGTCTTTGTCTCCGTCTTTGCCTCCGTCTTTGTCTTCGTCTTTGTCTCCGTCTTTGTCTCTGTCTTTGCCTCCGTCTTTGTGCCTGTCTTCGTCTCCATATTTGTCACCGTCTTTGTCTCTGTATTTGTCTCCGTCTGTGTCTCCCTATTTGTATCCGTCTTTGTATCCGTCTTTGCCTCCGTCTTTTTCTCCGTCTTTGTCTCTATCTCTGTCTCTGTCTCTGTCCCTGTCTCTGTCTCTGTCCCTGTCTCTGTCTCTATCTCTGTCTCTGTCTCTGTCTCTGTCTCTGTCTCTGTCTCTGTCTCTGTCTCTGTCTCTGTCTCTGTCTCTGTCTCTGTCTCTGGCTCTGTCTCTGTCTCTGTCTCTGTCTCTGTCTCTGTCTCTGTCTCTGTCTCTGTCTCTGTCTCTGTCTCTGTCTCTGTCTCTGTCTCTGCCCCCATCTCTGTCTCTGTCTCCGTCCATGTCTCCTGCCCCTCAGTCTCGGTCTTTGTCTCATGCGCATCTGTCTCTGTCTGTGTCTATGTCTCTGTCTCTGCCTCTGTATCGGGCCCTGTCCCTGTCCCTGTCTCTGTCTCTGTCTCTGTCTCTGTCCCTGTCTCTGTGTCTGTCCCCGTCTCTGTCTCCGTCTCCGTCTCTGTCTCTGTCTCTGTCTCTGTCTCTGTCTCTGTCTCTGTCTCCGTCTCCGTCTCTGTCTCTGTCTCTGTCTCTGTCTCTGTCTCCATCTCTGTCTCTGTCTCTGTCTCTGTCTCTGTCTCTGTCTCTGTCTCTGTCTCTGTCTCTGTCTCTGTCTCTGTCTCCATCTCTGTCTCTGTCTCTGTCTCTGTCTCTGTCTCTGTCTCTGTCTCTGTCTCTGTCTCTGTCTCTGTCTCTGTCTCTGTCTCTGTCTCTGTCTCTGTACTGTCTCTGTCTCTGTCTCTGTCTCTGTCTCTGTCTCTGTCTCTGTCTCTGTCTCTGTCTCTGTCTCTGTCTCTGTCTCTGTCCCTGTCTCTGTCTCTGCCTCTGTCTCTGTCCCCGTCTGTGTCTCCGTCTCCGTCTCTGTCTCTGTCTCTGTCTCTGTCTCTGTCTCTGTCTCTGTCTCCATCTCTGTCTCTGTCTCCGTCCATGTCTCCTGCCCCTCTGTCTCGGTCTTTGTCTCATGCGCATCTGTCTCTGTCTGTGTCTATGTCTCTGTCTCTGCCTCTGTATCGGGCTCTGTCCCTGTCCCTGTCTCTGTCTCTGTCTCTGTCCCTGTCTCTGTGTCTGTCCCCGTCCCTGTCTCCTTCTCCGTCTCTGTCTCTGTCTCTGTCTCTGTCTCCATCTCTGTCTCTGTCTCTGTCTCTGTCTCTGTCTCTGTCTCTGTCTCCATCTCTGTCTCTGTCTCTGTGGCTGTCTCTGTCTTTGTCTCTGCCTCTGTCTCTGTCCCTGTCTCTGTCTCCGTCTCCGCCTTTGTCTCTGTCTCTGTCTCTGGCTCCATCTCTGTCTCTGTCTCAGTCTCAGTCTCTGTCTCTGTCTCTGTCTCCATCTCTGTCTCTGTCTCTGTCTCTGTCTCTGTCTCTGTCTCTGTCTCTGTCTCGGTCTCTGTCTCCGTCTTTGTCTCCGTCTTTGTGTCCGTCTTTGTCTCCGTCTTCGCTTTCCTGTTTCTTTCCGACTTTGTCTCCGTCTTTGTCTCCTGCCCCAGGGTCACCGCCTTTGTCTCCTGCCCCTATGGTTCTGTCGCTCTCTCTGTCTCTGTCTGTGTCTCTGTCTCTGCCTCTGTTTCTGTCTTTGTCTCTGTCTCTGTCCCTGTCTCTGTCTCTGTCTCTGCCTCTGTCTCTGTCCCCGTCTCTGTCTCCGTCTCCGTCTCTGTCTCTGTCTCTGTCTCTGTCTCTGTCTCTGTCTGTGTCTCTGTCTTTGTCTCTGTATTACACTCTGTCTCCGTCTTTGTCTTCGTCTTTGTCTCCGTCTTTGTGCCTGTCTTTGTCTCCGTATTTGTAACCGTCTGTGTAACCATCTTTGTCTCCGTCTTTGTCTCCGTCTTTGCCTCCGTCTTTGTCTTCGTCTTTGTCTCCGTCTTTGTCTCTGTCTTTGCCTCCGTCTTTGTGCCTGTCTTCGTCTCCATATTTGTCACCGTCTTTGTCTCTGTATTTGTCTCCGTCTGTGTCTCCATATTTGTATCCGTCTTTGTATCCGTCTTTGCCTCCGTCTTTTTCTCCGTCTTTGTCTCTATCTCTGTCTCTGTCTCTGTCCCTGTCTCTGTCTCTGTCCCTGTCTCTGTCTCTATCTCTGTCTCTGTCTCTGTCTCTGTCTCTGTCTCTGTCTCTGTCTCTGTCTCCGTCTCTGTCTCTGTCTCTGGCTCTGTCTCTGTCTCTGTCTCTGTCTCTGTCTCTGTCTCTGTCTCTGTCTCTGTCTCTGTCTCTGTCTCTGTCTCTGTCTCTGCCCCCATCTCTGTCTCTGTCTCCGTCCATGTCTCCTGCCCCTCAGTCTCGGTCTTTGTCTCATGCGCATCTGTCTCTGTCTGTGTCTATGTCTCTGTCTCTGCCTCTGTATCGGGCCCTGTCCCTGTCCCTGTCTCTGTCTCTGTCTCTGTCTCTGTCCCTGTCTCTGTGTCTGTCCCCGTCTCTGTCTCCGTCTCCGTCTCTGTCTCTGTCTCTGTCTCTGTCTCTGTCTCTGTCTCTGTCTCTGTCTCTGTCTCTGTCTCTGTCTCTGCCTCTGTTTCTGTCTCTGTCTCTGTCTCTGTCCCTGTCTCTGTCTCTGTCTCTGCCTCTGTCTCTGTCCCCGTCTCTGTCTCCGTCTCCGTCTCTGTCTCTGTCTCTGTCTCTGTCTCTGTCTCTGTCTGTGTCTCTGTCTTTGTCTCTGTATTACACTCTGTCTCCGTCTTTGTCTTCGTCTTTGTCTCCGTCTTTGTGCCTGTCTTTGTCTCCGTATTTGTAACCGTCTGTGTAACCATCTTTGTCTCCGTCTTTGTCTCCGTCTTTGCCTCCGTCTTTGTCTTCGTCTTTGTCTCCGTCTTTGTCTCTGTCTTTGCCTCCGTCTTTGTGCCTGTCTTCGTCTCCATATTTGTCACCGTCTTTGTCTCTGTACTGTCTCTGTCTCTGTCTCTGTCTCTGTCTCTGTCTCTGTCTCTGTCTCTGTCTCTGTCTCTGTCTCTGTCTCTGTCTCTGTCTCTGTCTCTGTCCCTGTCTCTGTCTCTGCCTCTGTCTCTGTCCCCGTCTGTGTCTCCGTCTCCGTCTCTGTCTGTCTCTGTCTCTGTCTCTGTCTCTGTCTCCATCTCTGTCTCTGTCTCCGTCCATGTCTCCTGCCCCTCTGTCTCGGTCTTTGTCTCATGCGCATCTGTCTCTGTCTGTGTCTATGTCTCTGTCTCTGCCTCTGTATCGGGCTCTGTCCCTGTCCCTGTCCCTGTCTCTGTCTCTGTCTCTGTCCCTGTCTCTGTGTCTGTCCCCGTCCCTGTCTCTGTCTCTGTCCCTGTCTCTGTCTCTGTCCCCGTCTCTGTCTCCGTCTCCGTCTCTGTCTCTGTCTCTGTCTCTGTCTCTGTCTCCATCTCTGTCTCTGTCTCTGTCTCTGTCTCTGTCTCTGTCTCTGTCTCTGTCTCTGTCTCTGTCTCTGTCTCTGTCTCTGTCTCTGTCTCTGTCTCTGTCTCTGTCTCTGTCTCTGTCTCTGTCTCTGTCTCTGTCTCTGTCTCTGTCTCTGTCTCTGTCTCTGTCTCTGTCTCTGTCTCTGTCTCTGTCTCTGTCTCTGTACTGTCTCTGTCTCTGTCTCTGTCTCTGTCTCTGTCTCTGTCTCTGTCTCTGTCTCTGTCTCTGTCCCTGGCTCTGTCTCTGCATCTGTGTCTGCCTCTGCCACTGTCTGTGTCTCTGTCTCTGTCTCTGTCTATGTCCCTGTCGCTGACTCTGTCTCTGTCTCTGCCACTGTCTGCGTCTCTGTCTCTGTTTCTGTCTCTGTCTCTGTCTCCGTCTCCGCCTCCGCCTCCGTCTCCGTCTCTGTCTCCGTCTCCGTCTCCGTCTCCGTCTCCGCCTCCGCCACCGTCGCGGTCTCCGTCTCCGTCTTTGTCTCTGTCTCTGCCTCTGTCACTGTCTCCGTCTCTGTCCCTGGCTCTGTCTCTGCATCTGTGTCTGCCTCTGCCACTGTCTGTGTCTCTGTCTCTGTCTCTGTCTATGTCCCTGTCGCTGACTCTGTCTCTGTCTCTGTCTCTGTCTCTGTCTCTGTCTCTGTCTCTGTCTCTGTCTCTCTGTCTCTGTGTCTCTGTCTGTGTGTCACTGTCTCTGCGTCTCTGTGTCTGTGTCTGTGTCTCTGTCTCTGTGTCTGCCTCTGCCACTGTCTGTGTCTCTGTCTCTGTCTCTGCCTCTATCTCCGTCTCCGTCTCTGTCTCTGTCTCTGTCTCTGTCTCTGTCCCTGCCTCTGTCTCTGTCTCTGTCTCTGTCTCTGTCTCTGTCTCTGTCTCTGTCTCTGTCTCTGTCTCTGTCTCTGTCTCTGTCTCTGTCTCTGCCCCTGTCGCTGTCCCTGTCCCTCCCCCTGGCCCTGTCGCTGTCTCTGTTTCTGTCTCTGTCTATGCATCTGTCTCTGTCTCTGTCTCCGTCTCTGTCTCTGTCTCCGTCTCTGTCTCTGTATCTGTCTCTGTCGCTGTCTCTGTCTCTGTCTCTGTCTCTGTCTCTGTCTCTGTCTCTGTCTCTGTCTCTGTCTCTGTCTCTGTCTCTGTCTCTGTCTCTGTCTCTGTCTCTGTCTCTGTCTCTGTCTCTGTCTCCGTCTCGGTCCTTCTCTCCGTGTCTGTCTCTGTCTCTGTCTCTGTCTCTGTCTCTGTCTCTGTCTCTGTCTCTGTCTCTGTCTCTGTCTCTGTCTCTGTCTCTGTCTCTGTCTCTGTCTCTGTCTCTGTCTCTGTCTCTGTCTCTGCCCCTGTCCCTGTCCCTGTCCCTCCCCCTGGCCCTGTCGCTGTCTCTGTTTCTGTCTCTGTCTATGCATCTGTCTCTGCCTCTGTCTCCGTCTCTGTCTCTGTCTCTGTCTGTGCCCCTGTATCTGTCTCTGTCTTTATCTCTGTCTCTTCCTCGGTCTGTGTCTCTGTCCCTGCCACTGTCTCTGTCTCTGCCTCTGTCTCTGTCCCTGTCCCTCTCCCTGGCCCTGTCGCTGTCTCTGTCTCTACCTCTGTCACTGTCTCTGTCTCTGTCTGTGTCTCTGTCTCTGTTTCGGCCTTTGTCTACATCTCTGTCTCTGTCTCTGTCTCTGCCTCTGTCTCTGTCTCTGTCTCTGTCTCTGTCTCTGTCTCTGTCTCTGTCTCTGTCTCTGTCTCTGTCTCTGTCTCTGCCTCTGCCTCTGCCTCTGCCTCTGTCTCTGTCTCTGTCTCTGTGTATCTGTCTCTGCATCGCTGTCTCTGTGTCTATGTCTCTGTGCATCTGTGTCTGTGTCCCTGTCTCTCTCCCTGTGTCCCCATCTCTGTCTCTCTGTCTCTGTGTCTCTGTCTGTGTGTCACTGTCTCTGCGTCTCTGTGTCTGTGTCTGTGTCTCTGTCTCTGTGTCTCGTTCTCTCTGTCTCTCTCTCTGTCTCCGTCTCTGTGTGTGTTTCTCTGGGTCTCCGTCTCTGTGTCTCTGCCTCTGTTTCTGTGCCTCTGTCTCTGTGTCTCTGTCTCAGTGTCTCTGTCTCCGTCTCTGTCTCTGTCTCTCTGTCTCTGTGTCTCTGTCTGTGTGTCACTGTCTCTGCGTCTCTGTGTCTGTGTCTGTGTCTCTGTCTCTGTGTCTGCCTCTGCCACTGTCTGTGTCTCTGTCTCTGTCTCTGCCTCTATCTCCGTCTCCGTCTCTGTCTCTGTCTCTGTCTCTGTCTCTGTCCCTGCCTCTGTCTCTGTCTCTGTCTCTGTCTCTGTCTCTGTCTCTGTCTCTGTCTCTGTCTCTGTCTCTGTCTCTGTCTCTGTCTCTGTCTCTGCCCCTGTCGCTGTCCCTGTCCCTCCCCCTGGCCCTGTCGCTGTCTCTGTTTCTGTCTCTGTCTATGCATCTGTCTCTGTCTCTGTCTCCGTCTCTGTCTCTGTCTCCGTCTCTGTCTCTGTATCTGTCTCTGTCGCTGTCTCTGTCTCTGTCTCTGTCTCTGTCTCTGTCTCTGTCTCTGTCTCTGTCTCTGTCTCTGTCTCTGTCTCTGTCTCTGTCTCTGTCTCTGTCTCTGTCTCTGTCTCCGTCTCGGTCCTTCTCTCCGTGTCTGTCTCTGTCTCTGTCTCTGTCTCTGTCTCTGTCTCTGTCTCTGTCTCTGTCTCTGTCTCTGTCTCTGTCTCTGTCTCTGTCTCTGTCTCTGTCTCTGCCTCTGTCTCTGTCTCTGTCTCTGTCTCTGTCTCTGCCTCTGCCTCTGCCTCTGCCTCTGTCTCTGTCTCTGTCTCTGTGTATCTGTCTCTGCATCGCTGTCTCTGTGTCTATGTCTCTGTGCATCTGTGTCTGTGTCCCTGTCTCTCTCCCTGTGTCTCCATCTCTGTCTCTCTGTCTCTGTGTCTCTGTCTGTGTGTCACTGTCTCTGCGTCTCTGTGTCTGTGTCTGTGTCTCTGTCTCTGTGTCTCGTTCTCTCTGTCTCTCTCTCTGTCTCCGTCTCTGTCTCTGTCTCTGCCTCTATCTCCGTCTCCGCCTCCGTCTCCGCCTCCGCCTCCGTCTCCGTCTCCGTCTCTGTCTCTGTCTCTGTCTCTGTCTCTGTCTCTGTCTCTGTCTCTGTCTCTGTCTCTGTCTCTGTCTCTGTCTCCGTCTCTGTCTCTGTATCTGTCTCTGTCTCTGTCTCTGTCTCTGTCTCTGCCACCGTCTCTGTCTCTGTCTCTGCCTCTGTCTCTGTCTCTGTCTCTGTCTCTGTCTCTGTCTCTGTCTCTGTCTCTGTCTCTGTCTCTGTCTCTCTCTCTGTATCTGTCTTTGTGTCTTCCTCGGTCTGTGTCTCTGTCTCTGCCCCTGTCTCTGTCTCTGTCTCTGTCTCTGTCTCTGTCTCTGTCCCTGTCTCTGTCTCTGTCGCTGCCTCCGTCTCTGTCTCTGTCTCTGTCTCTGTCTCTGTCTCTGTCTCTGTCTCTGTCGCTGTCTCTGTCTCTGTCTCTGTCTCTGTCTCTGTCTCTGTCTCTGCCACCGTCTCTGTCTCTGTCTCTGCCTCTGTCACTGTCTCTGTCTCTGTCTCTGCCTCTGTCTCTGTCCCCGTATCTGTCTCCGTCTCCGACTCCATCTCTGTCTCTGTCTCTGCCTCCGTCTCTGTATCCGTCTGTGTCTCTGTCTCTGGGTCTCTGTCTGTGTGGCTCTGCCTCTGTCTCTATGTCTCTGTCTCTGCATCTCTGTCTCTGTGTTTCCGTCTCTGTGTCTCTGCCTCTGTCATTGTGTCTCGGTCTCTGTGAATCTCTCTGTCTCTGCCTCTGTCTCTGTGTCACTGTCTCTGGGTCTGTCTCTGTTTATGTGTCTGTCTCTGTCTCTGTCTCTGGGTCTCTGTCTGTGTGTCTCTGCCTCTGTCTCTTTGTCTCTGTCTCTGCATCTCTGCCTCCGTGCCTATGTCTCTATGTCTCTGTCGCTGTCTCTGTCCCTGTCTCAGTCTCTGTCTCTGTCTCTGTCTCTGTCTCTGCCTCTGTCTCTGTATCTATCTCCGTCTCTGTCTCTGTCTCTCTCTCTGTCTCTGTCTCTGTCTCTGTCTCTGTCTCTGTCTCTGTCACTGCCTCTGTCTGTGCCTCTCTCTCTGTCTCTGTCGCTGTCTCTTGCTCTGTCTCTGTCTCTGTCTCTGTCTCTGTCTCTGTCTCTGTCTCTGTCTCTGTGTCTGTCGCTGTCCCTCCCTCTGTCTCCGTCTTTGTCTCCGTCCTTGTCTCCGTCTTTGTCTTCTGTACCTCTGCCTCCGACTTTGTCTCCTGCCCCTCTGTCTCTGTCTGTGTCTCTGTCTCTCTCTCTGTATCTGTCTCTGTGTCTTCCTCGGTCTGTGTCTCTGTCTCTGCCTCTGTCTCTGTCCCTGTCTCTGTCTCTGTCTCTGTCTCTGTCTCTGTCTCTGTCTCTGTCTCTGTCTCTGTCTCTGTCTCTGTCTCTGTCTCTGTCTCTGTCTCTGTCTCTGTCTCTGTCTCTGTCTCTGTCTCTGTCTCTGTCTCCGTCTCTGTCCCTGTCTCTGTCTCTGTCTCTGTCTCTGTCTCTGTCTCTGTCTCTGTCTCTGTCTCTGTCTCTGTCTCTGTGTCTGTCGCTGTCCCTCCCTCTGTCTCCGTCTTTGTCTCCGTCCTTGTCTCCGTCTTTGTCTCCGTCCTTGTCTCCGTCTTTGTCTCCTGTACCTCTGCCTCCGACATTGTCTCCTGCCACTCTGTCTCTCTCTGTGTCTCTGTCTCTCTCTCTGTATCTGTCTCTGTGTCTTCCTCGGTCTGTGTCTATGTCTCTGCCTCTGTCTCTGTCTCTGTCTCTGCCCCCGTCTCTGTCTCTGTCTCCGTCTTTGTCTCCGTCCTTGTCTCCGTCTTTGTCTTCTGTACCTCTGCCTCCGACTTTGTCTCCTGCCCCTCTGTCTCTGTCTGTGTCTCTGTCTCTCTCTCTGTATCTGTCTCTGTGTCTTCCTCGGTCTGTGTCTCTGTCTCTGCCTCTGTCTGTGTCTCTGTCTCTGTCTCTGTCTCTGTCTCTGTCTCTGTCTCTGTCTCTGTCTCTGTCTCTGTCTCTGTCTCTGCCTCCGCCTCTGTCTCTGTCCCTGTCTCTGTCTCTGTCTCTGTCTCTGTCTCTGTCTCTGTCTCTGTCTCTGTCTCTGTCTCTGTCTCTGTCTCTGTCTCTGCCTCCGTCTCTGTCTCTGTCTCTGCCTCTGTCACTGTCTCTGTCTCTGTCTCCGTTCCTGCGTCTGGCTCTGTCTCCGTTTCTGTGTCTGGCTCTGTCCCTGTCTCTGTCCCCGTCGCCGTCTTCATCTCTGTCTCTGTCTCTGTCTCTGTCTCTGTCTCTGTCTCTGTCTCTGTCTCTGTCTCTGTCTCTGTCTCTGTCTCTGTCTCTGTCTCTGTCTCTGTCTCTGTCTCTGTCTCTGTCTCTGTCGCCGTCTCTGTCTCTGTCTCCGTCTTTGTCTCCGTCCTTGTCTCCGTCTTTAACTTCTGTACCTCTGCCTCCGACTTTGTCTCCTGCCCCTCTGTCTCTGTCTGTGTCTCTGTCTCTCTCTCTGTATCTGTCTCTGTGTCTTCCTCGGTCTGTGTCTCTGTCTCTGCCTCTGTCTCTGTCTCTGTCTCTGTCTCTGTCTCTGTCTCTGTCTCTGTCTCTGTCTCTGTCTCTGTCTCTGCCTCCGCCTCTGTCTCTGTCTCTGTCTCTGTCTCTGTCTCTGTCTCTGTCTCTGTCTCTGTCTCTGTCTCTGCCTCCGTCTCTGTCTCTGTCTCTGCCTCTGTCACTGTCTCTGTCTCTGTCTCTGTCTCTGTCTCTGTCTCTGTCTCTGTCTCTATCACTGCCTCTGTCTCTGCCTCTGTCTCTGCCCTGTCTCTATCTCTGTGTCTGTCGCTGTCTCTGCCTCTGTCTCAGTCCCTGCGTCTGTCTCCGTCTTTGTCTCCGTCTCTGTCTCTGTCTCTGTCTCTGTCTCTGTCTCTGTCTCTGTCTCTGCCTCTGTCTCTGTCTCAGTCTCTGTCTCTGTCTCCGTCTTTGTGTCCGTACTTGTCTCCGTCTTTGTCCCCGGCCCCTCTGCCACCGACCTTGTCTCCTGCCCCTCTGTATCTGTCTGTGTCTCTGTCTCTCCCTCTGTCTTTGTCTCTGTCTCTACCTCGGTCTGTGTCTCTGTCCCTGCCTCTGTTTCTGTCTCTGTCTCTGTCTCTGTCTCTGTCTCTGTCTCTGTCTCTGTCTCTGTCTCTGTCTCTGTCTCTGTCTGTGTCTCTGCCTCTGTCTCGGTCATTGTCTCTGTCTCTGTCTCTGTCTCTGTCTCTGTCTCTGTCTCTGTGTCTCTGCCTCTGCATCTCTGTCTCTGTTTCTCCGTCTCTGTGTCTCTGCCTCTGTCATTGTGTCTCGGTCTCTGTGAATCTCTCTCTCCCTGTCTCTGTCCCTGTCCCTCTCCTTGTCCCTGTCTCTGTCTCTGTCTCTGTCTCTGTCTCTGTCTCTGTCACTGTCTCTGTCTCTGTCTCTGTCTCTGTCTCTGTCACTGTCTCTGTCTCTGTCTCTGTCTCTGTCTCTGTCACTGTCTCTGTCTCTGTCTCTGTCTCTGTCTCTGTCACTGTCTCTGTCTCTGTCTCTGTCTCTGTCTCTGTCTCTGTCTCTGTCTCTGTTTCTGTCTCTGTGTCTCTGTCTCTGGGTCTCTGCCTGTGTGTCTCTGCCTCTGTCTCTTTGTCTCTGTATCAGTTTCTCTGCCTCCGTGCCTGTGTCTCTGTGTCTCTGTCTCTGTCTCTGTCTCCCTGTCTCTGTCTCTGCATCTCTGTCTCTGTCTCTGTCTCTCCCTCTGTCTCTGCCTCTGTCTCTGTCTCTGTCTCTGTCTCTGTCTCCTTGTCTCTGTCTCTACATCTCTGTCTCTGTCTCTGCCTCTGTCTCTGTCTCTGTCACTGTCTCCGTCTCTGGCTCTGTCCCTGTCTCTGTCCCCGTCGCCGTCTTCATCTCTGTCTCTGTCTCTGTCTCTGTCTCCGTCTCTGTCCCTGGCTCTGTCTCTGTCTCTGTCTCTGTCTCTGTCTCTGTCTCTGTCTCTGTCTCTGTCTCTGTCTCTGTCTCTGTCTCTGTCTCTGTCTCTGTCTCTGTCTCTGTCTCCGTCTCTGTCTGCGACTCTGTCTCTGTCTCTGTCTCTGTCTCTGTCTCTGTCTCTGTCTCTGCCTCCGTCTCTGTCTCTGCCTCCGTCTCTGTCTCTGTCTCTCTCTCTGTCTCTGTCTCTGTCTCTGTCTCTGTCTCTGTCACTGCCTCTGTCTCTGCCTCTGTCTCTGTCTCCGTCTCTGTCCCTGGCTCCGTCTCTGTCTCTGTCTCTGTCTCTGTCTCTGTCTCTGTCTCTGCCTCCGTCTCTGTGTCTTTCTCTGCCTCTGTCTCCGTCTCCGTTCCTGGCTCTGTCTCTGCCTCTGTCTCCGTCTCTGTCTCTGTCTCTGCCTCTATCTCCGTCTCCGTCTCTGTCTCTGTCTCTGTCTCTGTCTCTGCCTCTGTCTCTGTCGCTGTCTCTGTCTCTGTCTCTGTCTCTATCTCTGTCTCTGTCTCTGTCTCTGTCTCTGTCTCTGTCTCTGTCTCTGTCTCTGTCTCTGTCTCTGTCTCTGTCTCTGTCTCTGTCTCTGTCTCTGTCTCTGTCTCTGTCTGTGTCTCTGCCTCTGTCTCGGTCATTGTCTCTGTCTCTGTCTCTGTCTCTGTCTCTGTCTCTGTCTCTGTGTCTCTGCCTCTGCATCTCTGTCTCTGTTTCTCCGTCTCTGTGTCTCTGCCTCTGTCATTGTGTCTCGGTCTCTGTGAATCTCTCTCTCCCTGTCTCTGTCCCTGTCCCTCTCCTTGTCCCTGTCTCTGTCTCTGTCTCTGTCTCTGTCTCTGTCTCTGTCACTGTCTCTGTCTCTGTCTCTGTCTCTGTCTCTGTCACTGTCTCTGTCTCTGTCTCTGTCTCTGTCTCTGTCACTGTCTCTGTCTCTGTCTCTGTCTCTGTCTCTGTCACTGTCTCTGTCTCTGTCTCTGTCTCTGTCTCTGTCTCTGTCTCTGTCTCTGTTTCTGTCTCTGTGTCTCTGTCTCTGGGTCTCTGCCTGTGTGTCTCTGCCTCTGTCTCTTTGTCTCTGTATCAGTTTCTCTGCCTCCGTGCCTGTGTCTCTGTGTCTCTGTCTCTGTCTCTGTCTCCCTGTCTCTGTCTCTGCATCTCTGTCTCTGTCTCTGTCTCTCCCTCTGTCTCTGCCTCTGTCTCTGTCTCTGTCTCTGTCTCTGTCTCCTTGTCTCTGTCTCTGCATCTCTGTCTCTGTCTCTGCCTCTGTCTCTGTCTCTGTCACTGTCTCCGTCTCTGGCTCTGTCCCTGTCTCTGTCCCCGTCGCCGTCTTCATCTCTGTCTCTGTCTCTGTCTCTGTCTCCGTCTCTGTCCCTGGCTCTGTCTCTGTCTCTGTCTCTGTCTCTGTCTCTGTCTCTGTCTCTGTCTCTGTCTCTGTCTCTGTCTCTGTCTCTGTCTCTGCCTCCGCCTCTGTCTCTGTCTCTGTCTCTGTCTCTGTCTCTGTCTCTGTCTCTGTCTCTGTCTCTGCCTCCGTCTCTGTCTCTGTCTCTGCCTCTGTCACTGTCTCCGTCTCTGTCTCCGTTCCTGCGTCTGGCTCTGTCTCCGTTTCTGTGTCTGGCTCTGTCCCTGTCTCTGTCCCCGTCGCCGTCTTCATCTCTGTCTCTGTCTCTGTCTCTGTCTCTGTCTCTGTCTCTGTCTCTGTCTCTGTCTCTGTCTCTGTCTCCGTCTCTGTCTCTGTCTCTGCCTTTATCTCCGTTTCTGTCTCTGTCTCTGTCTCTGTCTCTGTCTCTGTCTCTGTCTCTGTCTCTGTCTCTGTCTCTGTCTCTGTCGCTGTCTCTTGCTCTGTCTCTGTCTCCGTCTCTGTCCCTGGCTCCGTCTCTGTCTCTGTCTCTGTCTCTGTCTCTGTCTCTGTCTCTGCCTCCGTCTCTGTGTCTTTCTCTGCCTCTGTCTCCGTCTCCGTTCCTGGCTCTGTCTCTGCCTCTGTCTCCGTCTCTGTCTCTGTCTCTGCCTCTATCTCCGTCTCCGTCTCTGTCTCTGTCTCTGTCTCTGTCTCTGCCTCTGTCTCTGTCGCTGTCTCTGTCTCTGTCTCTGTCTCTATCTCTGTCTCTGTCTCTGTCTCTGTCTCTGTCTCTGTCTCTGTCTCTGTCTCTGTCTCTGTCTCTGTCTCTGTCTCTGTCTCTGTCTCTGTCTCTGTCTCTGTCTCTGTCACTGCCTCTGTCTCTGTCTCTGTCTCTGTCTCTGCCTCTGTCTCCGTCTCTGTCTCTGTCTGTGTCTCTGTCTCTGTATCTGTCGCTGTCTCTTCCTCTGTCTCTGTCTCTGTCTCTGTCTCTGTCTCTGTCTCTGTCTCTGTCTCTGTCTCTGTCTCTGTGTCTGTCGCTGTCCCTCCCTCTGTCTCCGTCTTTGTCTCCGTCCTTGTCTCCGTCTTTGTCTCCTGTACCTCTGCCTCCGACATTGTCTCCTGCCACTCTGTCTCTCTCTGTGTCTCCGTCTCTCTCTCTGTATCTGTCTCTGTGTCTTCCTCGGTCTGTGTCTCTGTCTCTGCCTCTGTCTCTGTCTCTGTCTCTGTCCCCGTCTCTGTCTCTGTCTCCGTCTTTGTCTCCGTCCTTGTCTCCGTCTTTGTCTTCTGTACCTCTGCCTCCGACTTTGTCTCCTGCCCCTCTGTCTCTGTCTGTGTCTCTGTCTCTCTCTCTGTATCTGTCTCTGTGTCTTCCTCGGTCTGTGTCTCTGTCTCTGCCTCTGTCTCTGTCTCTGTCTCTGTCTCTGTCTCTGTCTCTGTCTCTGTCTCTGTCTCTGTCTCTGTCTCTGTCTCTGTCTCTGTCTCTGTCTCTGTCTCTGTCTCTGCCTCCGCCTCTGTCTCTGTCTCTGTCTCTGTCTCTGTCTCTGTCTCTGTCTCTGTCTCTGTCTCTGCCTCCGTCTCTGTCTCTGTCTCTGCCTCTGTCACTGTCTCCGTCTCTGTCTCCGTTCCTGCGTCTGGCTCTGTCTCCGTTTCTGTGTCTGGCTCTGTCCCTGTCTCTGTCCCCGTCGCCGTCTTCATCTCTGTCTCTGGCTCTGTCTCTGTCTCTGTCTCTGTCTCTGTCTCTGTCTCTGTCTCTGTCTCCGTCTCTGTCTCTGTCTCTGCCTTTATCTCCGTTTCTGTCTCTGTCTCTGTCTCTGTCTCTGTCTCTGTCTCTGTCTCTGTCTCTGTCTCTGTCTCTGTCTCTGTCTCTGTCTCTGTCTCTGTCTCTGTCTCTATCACTGCCTCTGTCTCTGCCTCTGTCTCTGCCCTGTCTCTATCTCTGTTTCTGTCGCTGTCTCTGCCTCTGTCTCAGTCCCTGCGTCTGTCTCCGTCTTTGTCTCCGTCTCTGTCTCTGTCTCTGTCTCTGTCTCTGCCTCTGTCTCTGTCTCAGTCTCTGTCTCTGTCTCCGTCTTTGTGTCCGTACTTGTCTCCGTCTTTGTCCCCGGCCCCTCTGCCACCGACCTTGTCTCCTGCCCCTCTGTATCTGTCTGTGTCTCTGTCTCTCCCTCTGTCTTTGTCTCTGTCTCTACCTCGGTCTGTGTCTCTGTCCCTGCCTCTGTTTCTGTCTCTGTCTCTGTCTCTGTCTCTGTCTCTGTCTCTGTCTCTGTCTCTGTCTCTGCCTCTGTCTCTGTCTCCGTCTCTGTCTCTGTCTCTGTCTCTGTCTCTGTCTCTGTCCCTCTCCCTGTCACTGTCGCTGACTCTGTCCCTGTCTCTTTCTATGCCTCTGTCTCTGTCTCTGTCTCCGTCTCTGTCTCTGTCTCTGTCTGTTTCTCTGTCTCTGTCTCTGTCTCTGTCTCTGTCTCTGTCTCTGTCTCTGTCTCTGTCTCTGTCTCTGTCTCTGTCTCTGTCTCTGTCTCTGTCTCTGTCTCTGTCTCTGTCTCTGTCTCTGTCTCTGTCTCTGTCTCTGTCTCCCTCTCTGCCATTGTCTCTGTCTCTGTCTCTGTGTCTGTCTCTGTCTCTGTCTCTGTCTCTGTCTCTGTCTCTGTCTCTGTCTCTATCTCTGTCTCTGTCTCTGTCTCTGTCTCTGTCTCTGTCTCTGTCTCTGTCTCTGTCTCTGTCTCTGTCTCTGTCTCCGTCTTTGTCTCCGTCCTTGTCTCCGTCTTTGTCTTCTGTACCTCTGCCTCCGACTTTGTCTCCTGCCCCTCTGTCTCTGTCTGTGTCTCTGTCTCTCTCTCTGTATCTGTCTCTGTGTCTTCCTCGGTCTGTGTCTCTGTCTCTGCCTCTGTCTCTGTCTCTGTCTCTGTCTCTGTCTCTGTCTCTGTCTCTGTCTCTGTCTCTGTCTCTGCCTCCGCCTCTGTCTCTGTCTCTGTCTCTGTCTCTGTCTCTGTCTCTGTCTCTGTCTCTGTCTCTGTCTCTGTCTCTGCCTCCGTCTCTGTCTCTGTCTCTGCCTCTGTCACTGTCTCCGTCTCTGTCTCCGTTCCTGCGTCTGGCTCTGTCTCCGTTTCTGTGTCTGGCTCTGTCCCTGTCTCTGTCCCCGTCGCCGTCTTCATCTCTGTCTCTGTCTCTGTCTCTGTCTCTGTCTCTGTCTCTGTCTCTGTCTCTGTCTCTGTCTCTGTCTCTATCACTGCCTCTGTCTCTGCCTCTGTCGCTGCCCTGTCTCTATCTCTGTTTCTGTCGCTGTCTCTGCCTCTGTCTCAGTCCCTGCGTCTGTCTCCGTCTTTGTCTCCGTCTCTGTCTCTGTCTCTGTCTCTGTGTCTGCCTCTGTCTCTGTCTCAGTCTCTGTCTCTGTCTCCGTCTTTGTGTCCGTACTTGTCTCCGTCTTTGTCCCCGGCCCCTCTGCCTCCTACCTTGTCTCCTGCCCCTCTGTATCTGTCTGTGTCTCTGTCTCTCCCTCTGTCTTTGTCTCTGTCTCTACCTCGGTCTGTGTCTCTGTCCCTGCCTCTGTTTCTGTCTCTGTCTCTGTCTCTGTCTCTGTCTCTGTCTCTGTCTCTGTCTCTGTCTCTGCCTCTGTCTCTGTCTCCGTCTCTGTCTCTGTCTCTGTCTCTGTCTCTGTCTCTGTCCCTCTCCCTGTCACTGTCGCTGACTCTGTCCCTGTCTCTTTCTATGCCTCTGTCTCTGTCTCTGTCTCCGTCTCTGTCTCTGTCTCTGTCTGTTTCTCTGTCTCTGTCTCTGTCTCTGTCTCTGTCTCTGTCTCTGTCTCTGTCTCTGTCTCTGTCTCTGTCTCTGTCTCTGTCTCTGTCTCTGTCTCTGTCTCTGTCTCTGTCTCTGTCTCTGTCTCTGTCTCTGTCTCTGTCTCCCTCTCTGCCATTGTCTCTGTCTCTGTCTCTGTGTCTGTCTCTGTCTCTGTCTCTGTCTCTGTCTCTGTCTCTGTCTCTGTCTCTATCTCTGTCTCTGTCTCTGTCTCTGTCTCTGTCTCTGTCTCTGTCTCTGTCTCTGTCTCTGTCTCTGTCTCCGTCTTTGTCTCCGTCCTTGTCTCCGTCTTTGTCTTCTGTACCTCTGCCTCCGACTTTGTCTCCTGCCCCTCTGTCTCTGTCTGTGTCTCTGTCTCTCTCTCTGTATCTGTCTCTGTGTCTTCCTCGGTCTGTGTCTCTGTCTCTGCCTCTGTCTCTGTCTCTGTCTCTGTCTCTGTCTCTGTCTCTGTCTCTGTCTCTGTCTCTGTCTCTGCCTCCGCCTCTGTCTCTGTCTCTGTCTCTGTCTCTGTCTCTGTCTCTGTCTCTGTCTCTGTCTCTGTCTCTGTCTCTGCCTCCGTCTCTGTCTCTGTCTCTGCCTCTGTCACTGTCTCCGTCTCTGTCTCCGTTCCTGCGTCTGGCTCTGTCTCCGTTTCTGTGTCTGGCTCTGTCCCTGTCTCTGTCCCCGTCGCCGTCTTCATCTCTGTCTCTGTCTCTGTCTCTGTCTCTGTCTCTGTCTCTGTCTCTGTCTCTGTCTCTGTCTCTGTCTCTATCACTGCCTCTGTCTCTGCCTCTGTCGCTGCCCTGTCTCTATCTCTGTTTCTGTCGCTGTCTCTGCCTCTGTCTCAGTCCCTGCGTCTGTCTCCGTCTTTGTCTCCGTCTCTGTCTCTGTCTCTGTCTCTGTGTCTGCCTCTGTCTCTGTCTCAGTCTCTGTCTCTGTCTCCGTCTTTGTGTCCGTACTTGTCTCCGTCTTTGTCCCCGGCCCCTCTGCCTCCTACCTTGTCTCCTGCCCCTCTGTATCTGTCTGTGTCTCTGTCTCTCCCTCTGTCTTTGTCTCTGTCTCTACCTCGGTCTGTGTCTCTGTCCCTGCCTCTGTTTCTGTCTCTGTCTCTGTCTCTGTCTCTGTCTCTGTCTCTGTCTCTGTCTCTGTCTCTGTCTCTGCCTCTGTCTCTGTCTACGTCTCTGTCTCTGTCTCTGTCTCTGTCTCTGTCTCTGTCTCTGTCTCTGTCTCTGTCTCTGTCCCTCTCCCTGTCACTGTCGCTGACTCTGTCCCTGTCTCTTTCTATGCCTCTGTCTCTGTCTCTGTCTCCGTCTCTGTCTCTGTCTCTGTCTGTTTCTGTGTCTCTGTCTCTGTCTCTGTCTCTGTCTCTGTCTCTGTCTCTGTCTCTGTCTCTGTCTCTGTCTCTGTCTCTGTCTCTGTCTCTGTCTCTGTCTCTGTCTCTGTCTCTGTCTCTGTCTCTGTCTCTGTCTCTGTCTCCCTCTCTGCCATTGTCTCTGTCTCTGTCTCTGTCTCTGTCTCTGTCTCTGTCTCTGTCTCTGTCTCTGTCTCTGTCTCTGTCTCTGTCTCTGTCTCTGTCTCTGTCTCTGTCTCTATCTCTGTCTCTGTCTCTGTCTCTGTCTCTGTCTCTGTCTCTGTCTCTGTCTCTGTCTCTGTCTCTGTCTCTGTCTCTGTCACTGCCTCTGTCTCTGTCTCTGTCTCTGTCTCTGCCTCTGTCTCCGTCTCTGTCTCTGTCTGTGTCTCTGTCTCTGTATCTGTCGGTGTCTCTTCCTCTGTCTCTGTCTCTGTCTCTGTCTCTGTCTCTGTCTCTGTCTCTGTCTCTGTCGCCGTCTCTGTCTCTGTCTCCGTCTTTGTCTCCGTCCTTGTCTCCGTCTTTGTCTTCTGTACCTCTGCCTCCGACTTTGTCTCCTGCCCCTCTGTCTCTGTCTGTGTCTCTGTCTCTCTCTCTGTATCTGTCTCTGTGTCTTCCTCGGTCTGTGTCTCTGTCTCTGCCTCTGTCTCTGTCTCTGTCTCTGTCTCTGTCTCTGTCTCTGTCTCTGTCTCTGTCTCTGTCTCTGTCTCTGCCTCCGCCTCTGTCTCTGTCTCTGTCTCTGTCTCTGTCTCTGTCTCTGTCTCTGTCTCTGCCTCCGTCTCTGTCTCTGTCTCTGCCTCTGTCACTGTCTCCGTCTCTGTCTCCGTTCCTGCGTCTGGCTCTGTCTCCGTTTCTGTGTCTGGCTCTGTCCCTGTCTCTGTCCCCGTCGCCGTCTTCATCTCTGTCTCTGTCTCTGTCTCTGTCTCTGTCTCTGTCTCTGTCTCTGTCTCTGTCTCTGTCTCTGTCTCTGTCTCTGTCTCTGTCTCTGTCTCTGTCTCTGTCGCTGTCTCTCCCTCTGTCTCTGTATCTGTCTCCGTCCCTGGCTCTGTCTCTGCCTCTGTCTCCGTCTCTGTCTCTGTCTCTGCCTTTATCTCCGTCTCTGTCTCTGTCTCTGTCTCTGTCTCTGTCTCTGTCTCTGTCTCTATCACTGCCTCTGTCTCTGCCTCTGTCTCTGCCCTGTCTCTATCTCTGTTTCTGTCGCTGTCTCTGCCTCTGTCTCAGTCCCTGCGTCTGTCTCCGTCTTTGTCTCCGTCTCTGTCTCTGTCTCTGTCTCTGTCTCTGTCTCTGTCTCTGTCTCTGCCTCTGTCTCTGTCTCAGTCTCTGTCTCTGTCTCCGTCTTTGTGTCCGTACTTGTCTCCGTCTTTGTCCCCGGCCCCTCTGCCACCGACCTTGTCTCCTGCCCCTCTGTATCTGTCTGTGTCTCTGTCTCTCCCTCTGTCTTTGTCTCTGTCTCTACCTCGGTCTGTGTCTCTGTCCCTGCCTCTGTTTCTGTCTCTGTCTCTGTCTCTGTCTCTGTCTCTGTCTCTGTCTCTGTCTCTGTCTCTGTCTCTGTCTCTGTCTCTGCCTCTGTCTCTGTCTCCGTCTCTGTCTCTGTCTCTGTCTCTGTCTCTGTCTCTGTCTCTGTCTCTGTCTCTCTCCCTGTCACTGTCGCTGACTCTGTCCCTATCTCTTTCTATGCCTCTGTCTCTGTCTCTGTCTCCGTCTCTGTCTCTGTCTCTGTCTGTTTCTCTGTCTCTGTCTCTGTCTCTGTCTCTGTCTCTGTCTCTGTCTCTGTCTCTGTCTCTGTCTCTGTCTCTGTCTCTGTCTCTGTCTCTGTCTCTGTCTCTGTCTCCGTCTCTGTCTCTGTCTCTGTCTCTGTCTCTGTCTCTGTCCCTCTCCCTGTCACTGTGGCTGACTCTGTCCCTGTCTCTTTCTATGCCTCTGTCTCTGTCTCTGTCTCCGTCTCTGTCTCTGTCTCTGTCTGTTTCTCCGTCTCTGTCTCTGTCTCTGTCTCTGTCTCTGTCTCTGTCTCTGTCTCTGTCTCTGTCTCTGTCTCTGTCTCTGTCTCTGTCTCTGTCTCTGTCTCTGTCTCTGTCTCTGTCTCTGTCTCTGTCTCTGTCTCTGTCTCTGTCTCTGTCTCTGTCTCTGTCTCTGTCTCTGTCTCTGTCTCTGTCTCTGTCTCCGTCCCTGTCTCTGCCGCTGTCTCTGTCTTTGTCTCTGTCTCAGTTTCTGTCACTGTCTCCGTCTCTGTCTCTGTCTCTGTCTCTGTCTCTGTCTCTGTCTCTGTCTGTGTCTCTGCCTCTGTCTCGGTCATTGTCTCTGTCTCTGTCTCTGTCTCTGTCTCTGTCTCTGTCTCTGTGTCTCTGCCTCTGCATCTCTGTCTCTGTGTCTCCGTCTCTGTGTCTCTGCCTCTGTCATTGTGTCTCGGTCTCTGTGAATCTCTCTCTCCCTGTCTCTGTCCCTGTCCCTCTCCTTGTCCCTGTCTCTGTCTCTGTCTCTGTCTCTGTCTCTGTCTCTGTCACTGTCTCTGTCTCTGTCTCTGTCTCTGTCTCTGTCTCTGTCTCTGTCACTGTCTCTGTCTCTGTCTCTGTCTCTGTCTCTGTCACTGTCTCTGTCTCTGTCTCTGTCTCTGTCTCTGTCACTGTCTCTGTCTCTGTCTCTGTCTCTGTCTCTGTCTCTGTCTCTGTCTCTGTTTCTGTCTCTGTGTCTCTGTCTCTGGGTCTCTGCCTGTGTGTCTCTGCCTCTGTCTCTTTGTCTCTGTATCAGTTTCTCTGCCTCCGTGCCTGTGTCTCTGTGTCTCTGTCTCTGTCTCTGTCTCCCTGTCTCTGTCTCTGCATCTCTGTCTCTGTCTCTGTCTCTCCCTCTGTCTCTGCCTCTGTCTCTGTCTCTGTCTCTGTCTCTGTCTCCTTGTCTCTGTCTCTGCATTTCTGTCTCTGTCTCTGCCTCTGTCTCTGTCTCTGTCACTGTCTCCGTCTCTGGCTCTGTCCCTGTCTCGGTCATTGTCTCTGTCTCTGTCTCTGTCTCTGTCTCTGTCTCTGTGTCTCTGCCTCTGCATCTCTGTCTCTGTGTCTCCGTCTCTGTGTCTCTGCCTCTGTCATTGTGTCTCGGTCTCTGTGAATCTCTCTCTCCCTGTCTCTGTCCCTGTCCCTCTCCTTGTCCCTGTCTCTGTCTCTGTCTCTGTCTCTGTCTCTGTCTCTGTCTCTGTCTCTGCCTCCGTCTCTGTCTCTGCCTCCGTCTCTGTCTCTGTCTCTCTCTCTGTCTCTGTCTCTGTCTCTGTCTCTGTCTCTGTCACTGCCTCTGTCTCTGCCTCTGTCTCTGTCTCTGTCGCTGTCTCTTGCTCTGTCTCTGTCTCCGTCTCTGTCCCTGGCTCCGTCTCTGTCTCTGTCTCTGTCTCTGTCTCTGTCTCTGTCTCTGCCTCCGTCTCTGTGTCTTTCTCTGCCTCTGTCTCCGTCTCCGTTCCTGGCTCTGTCTCTGCCTCTGTCTCCGTCTCTGTCTCTGTCTCTGCCTCTATCTCCGTCTCCGTCTCTGTCTCTGTCTCTGTCTCTGTCTCTGTCTCTGTCTCTGTCTCTGTCTCTGTCTCTGTCTCTGTCTCTGTCTCCGTCCCTGTCTCTGCCGCTGTCTCTGTCTTTGTCTCTGTCTCAGTTTCTGTCACTGTCTCCGTCTCTGTCTCTGTCTCTGTCTCTGTCTCTGTCTCTGTCTGTGTCTCTGCCTCTGTCTCGGTCATTGTCTCTGTCTGTGTCTCTGTCTCTGTCTCTGTCTCTGTCTCTGTGTCTCTGCCTCTGCATCTCTGTCTCTGTGTCTCCGTCTCTGTGTCTCTGCCTCTGTCATTGTGTCTCGGTCTCTGTGAATCTCTCTCTCCCTGTCTCTGTCCCTGTCCCTCTCCTTGTCCCTGTCTCTGTCTCTGTCTCTGTCTCTGTCTCTGTCTCTGTCACTGTCTCTGTCTCTGTCTCTGTCTCTGTCTCTGTCTCTGTCACTGTCTCTGTCTCTGTCTCTGTCTCTGTCTCTGTCACTGTCTCTGTCTCTGTCTCTGTCTCTGTCTCTGTCACTGTCTCTGTCTCTGTCTCTGTCTCTGTCTCTGTCTCTGTCTCTGTCTCTGTTTCTGTCTCTGTGTCTCTGTCTCTGGGTCTCTGCCTGTGTGTCTCTGCCTCTGTCTCTTTGTCTCTGTATCAGTTTCTCTGCCTCCGTGCCTGTGTCTCTGTGTCTCTGTCTCTGTCTCTGTCTCCCTGTCTCTGTCTCTGCATCTCTGTCTCTGTCTCTGTCTCTCCCTCTGTCTCTGCCTCTGTCTCTGTCTCTGTCTCTGTCTCTGTCTCCTTGTCTCTGTCTCTGCATCTCTGTCTCTGTCTCTGCCTCTGTCTCTGTCTCTGTCACTGTCTCCGTCTCTGGCTCTGTCCCTGTCTCTGTCCCCGTCGCCGTCTTCATCTCTGTCTCTGTCTCTGTCTCTGTCTCCGTCTCTGTCCCTGGCTCTGTCTCTGTCTCTGTCTCTGTCTCTGTCTCTGTCTCTGTCTCTGTCTCTGTCTCTGTCTCTGTCTCTGTCTCTGTCTCTGTCTCTGTCTGCGACTCTGTCTCTGTCTCTGTCTCTGTCTCTGTCTCTGTCTCTGTCTCTGCCTCCGTCTCTGTCTCTGCCTCCGTCTCTGTCTCTGTCTCTCTCTCTGTCTCTGTCTCTGTCTCTGTCTCTGTCTCTGTCACTGCCTCTGTCTCTGCCTCTGTCTCTGTCTCTGTCGCTGTCTCTTGCTCTGTCTCTGTCTCCGTCTCTGTCCCTGGCTCCGTCTCTGTCTCTGTCTCTGTCTCTGTCTCTGTCTCTGTCTCTGCCTCCGTCTCTGTGTCTTTCTCTGCCTCTGTCTCCGTCTCCGTTCCTGGCTCTGTCTCTGCCTCTGTCTCCGTCTCTGTCTCTGTCTCTGCCTCTATCTCCGTCTCCGTCTCTGTCTCTGTCTCTGTCTCTGTCTCTGCCTCTGTCTCTGTCGCTGTCTCTGTCTCTGTCTCTGTCTCTATCTCTGTCTCTGTCTCTGTCTCTGTCTCTGTCTCTGTCTCTGTCTCTGTCTCTGTCTCTGTCTCTGTCTCTGTCTCTGTCTCTGTCTCTGTCTCTGTCTCTGTCTCTGTCTCTGTCTCTGTCTCTGTCTCTGTCACTGCCTCTGTCTCTGTCTCTGTCTCTGTCTCTGCCTCTGTCTCCGTCTCTGTCTCTGTCTGTGTCTCTGTCTCTGTATCTGTCGCTGTCTCTTCCTCTGTCTCTGTCTCTGTCTCTGTCTCTGTCTCTGTCTCTGTCTCTGTCTCTGTCTCTGTCTCTGTCTCTGTCTCTGTCTCTGTGTCTGTCGCTGTCCCTCCCTCTGTCTCCGTCTTTGTCTCCGTCCTTGTCTCCGTCTTTGTCTCCTGTACCTCTGCCTCCGACATTGTCTCCTGCCACTCTGTCTCTCTCTGTGTCTCTGTCTCTCTCTCTGTATCTGTCTCTGTGTCTTCCTCGGTCTGTGTCTCTGTCTCTGCCTCTGTCTCTGTCTCTGTCTCTGTCCCCGTCTCTGTCTCTGTCTCCGTCTTTGTCTCCGTCCTTGTCTCCGTCTTTGTCTTCTGTACCTCTGCCTCCGACTTTGTCTCCTGCCCCTCTGTCTCTGTCTGTGTCTCTGTCTCTCTCTCTGTATCTGTCTCTGTGTCTTCCCCGGTCTGTGTCTCTGTCTCTGCCTCTGTCTCTGTCTCTGTCTCTGTCTCTGTCTCTGTCTCTGTCTCTGTCTCTGTCTCTGTCTCTGTCTCTGTCTCTGTCTCTGTCTCTGTCTCTGCCTCCGCCTCTGTCTCTGTCTCTGTCTCTGTCTCTGTCTCTGTCTCTGTCTCTGTCTCTGTCTCTGCCTCTGTCTCTGTCTCTGTCTCTGTCTCTGTCTCTGCCTCCGTCTCTGTCTCTGTCTCTGCCTCTGTCACTGTCTCTGTCTCTGTCTCCGTTCCTGCGTCTGGCTCTGTCTCCGTTTCTGTGTCTGGCTCTGTCCCTGTCTCTGTCCCCGTCGCCGTCTTCATCTCTGTCTCTGTCTCTGTCTCTGTCTCTGTCTCTGTCTCTGTCTCTGTCTCTGTCTCTGTCTCTGTCTCTGTCTCTGTCTCTGTCTCTGTCTCTGTCCCCGTCTCTGTCTCTGTCTCCGTCTTTGTCTCCGTCCTTGTCTCCGTCTTTGTCTTCTGTACCTCTGCCTCCGACTTTGTCTCCTGCCCCTCTGTCTCTGTCTGTGTCTCTGTCTCTCTCTCTGTATCTGTCTCTGTGTCTTCCTCGGTCTGTGTCTCTGTCTCTGCCTCTGTCTCTGTCTCTGTCTCTGTCTCTGTCTCTGTCTCTGTCTCTGTCTCTGTCTCTGTCTCTGTCTCTGTCTCTGTCTCTGTCTCTGTCTCTGCCTCCGCCTCTGTCTCTGTCTCTGTCTCTGTCTCTGTCTCTGTCTCTGTCTCTGTCTCTGTCTCTGCCTCCGTCTCTGTCTCTGTCTCTGCCTCTGTCACTGTCTCCGTCTCTGTCTCCGTTCCTGCGTCTGGCTCTGTCTCCGTTTCTGTGTCTGGCTCTGTCCCTGTCTCTGTCCCCGTCGCCATCTTCATCTCTGTCTCTGTCTCTGTCTCTGTCTCTGTCTCTGTCTCTGTCTCTGTCTCTGTCTCCGTCTCTGTCTCTGTCTCTGCCTTTATCTCCGTCTCTGTCTCTGTCTCTGTCTCTGTCTCTGTCTCTGTCTCTGTCTCTGTCTCTGTCTCTGTCTCTGTCTCTGTCTCTGTCTCTGTCTCTATCACTGCCTCTGTCTCTGCCTCTGTCTCTGCCCTGTCTCTATCTCTGTTTCTGTCGCTGTCTCTGCCTCTGTCTCAGTCCCTGCGTCTGTCTCCGTCTTTGTCTCCGTCTCTGTCTCTGTCTCTGTCTCTGTCTCTGCCTCTGTCTCTGTCTCAGTCTCTGTCTCTGTCTCCGTCTTTGTGTCCGTACTTGTCTCCGTCTTTGTCCCCGGCCCCTCTGCCACCGACCTTGTCTCCTGCCCCTCTGTATCTGTCTGTGTCTCTGTCTCTCCCTCTGTCTTTGTCTCTGTCTCTACCTCGGTCTGTGTCTCTGTCCCTGCCTCTGTTTCTGTCTCTGTCTCTGTCTCTGTCTCTGTCTCTGTCTCTGTCTCTGTCTCTGTCTCTGTCTCTGCCTCTGTCTCTGTCTCCGTCTCTGTCTCTGTCTCTGTCTCTGTCTCTGTCTCTGTCTCTGTCTCTGTCCCTCTCCCTGTCACTGTCGCTGACTCTGTCCCTGTCTCTTTCTATGCCTCTGTCTCTGTCTCTGTCTCCGTCTCTGTCTCTGTCTCTGTCTGTTTCTCTGTCTCTGTCTCTGTCTCTGTCTCTGTCTCTGTCTCTGTCTCTGTCTCTGTCTCTGTCTCTGTCTCTGTCTCTGTCTCTGTCTCTGTCTCTGTCTCTGTCTCTGTCTCTGTCTCTGTCTCTGTCTCTGTCTCTGTCTCTGTCTCTGTCTCTGTCTCTGTCTCCCTCTCTGCCATTGTCTCTGTCTCTGTCTCTGTGTCTGTCTCTGTCTCTGTCTCTGTCTCTGTCTCTGTCTCTGTCTCTGTCTCTATCTCTGTCTCTGTCTCTGTCTCTGTCTCTGTCTCTGTCTCTGTCTCTGTCTCTGTCTCTGTCTCTGTCCCTGTCACTGCCTCTGTCTCTGTCTCTGTCTCTGTCTCTGCCTCTGTCTCCGTCTCTGTCTCTGTATCTGTCGGTGTCTCTTCCTCTGTCTCTGTCTCCGTCTCTGTCCCTGGCTCTGTATCTGTCTCTGTCTCTGTCTCTGTCTCTGTCTCTGTCTCTGTCTCTGTCTCTGTCTCTGTATCTGTCTCTGTCTCTGTCTCTGTCCCTGTCACTGCCTCTGTCTCTGTCTCTGTCTCTGTCTCTGTCTCTGTCTCTGCCTCTGTCTCCGTCTCTGTCTCTGTCTGTGTCTCTGTCTCTGTATCTGTCGGTGTCTCTTCCTCTGTCTCTGTCTCCGTCTCTGTCCCTGGCTCTGTATCTGTCTCTGTCTCTGTCTCTGTCTCTGTCTCTGTCTCTGTGTCTGTCGCTGTCCCTCCCTCTGTCTCCGTCTTTGTCTCCGTCCTTGTCTCCGTCTTTGTCTCCTGTACCTCTGCCTCCGACTTTGTCTCCTGCCCCTCTGTCTCTGTCTGTGTCTCTGTCTCTCTCTCTGTATCTGTCTCTGTGTCTTCCTCGGTCTGTGTCTCTGTCTCTGCCTCTGTCTCTGTCACTGTCTCTGTCTCTGTCTCTGTCTCTGTCTCTGTCCCTGTCTCTGTCTCTGTCTCTGTCTCTGTCTCTGTCCCCGTCTCTGTCTCTGTCTCCGTCTTTGTCTCCGTCCTTGTCTCCGTCTTTGTCTTCTGTACCTCTGCCTCCGACTTTGTCTCCTGCCCCTCTGTCTCTGTCTGTGTCTCTGTCTCTCTCTCTGTATCTGTCTTTGTGTCTTCCTCGGTCTGTGTCTCTGTCTCTGCCCCTGTCTCTGTCTCTGTCTCTGTCTCTGTCTCTGTCTCTGTCTCTGTCTCTGTCTCTGTCTCTGTCTCCCTCTCTGCCATTGTCTCCGTCTCTGTCTCTGTCTCTGTCTCTGTCTCTGTCTCTGTCTCTGTCTCTGTCTCTGTCTCTGTCTCTGTCTCTGTCTCTGTCTCTGTCTCTGTCTCTGTCTCTGTCTCTGTCTCTATCACTGCCTCTGTCTCTGCCTCTGTCTCTGCCCTGTCTCTATCTCTGTTTCTGTCGCTGTCTCTGCCTCTGTCTCAGTCCCTGCGTCTGTCTCCGTCTTTGTCTCCGTCTCTGTCTCTGTCTCTGTCTCTGTCTCTGCCTCTGTCTCTGTCTCAGTCTCTGTCTCTGTCTCCGTCTTTGTGTCCGTACTTGTCTCCGTCTTTGTCCCCGGCCCCTCTGCCTCCAACCTTGTCTCCTGCCCCTCTGTATCTGTCTGTGTCTCTGTCTCTCCCTCTGTCTTTGTCTCTGTCTCTACCTCGGTCTGTGTCTCTGTCCCTGCCTCTGTTTCTGTCTCTGTCTCTGCCTCTGTCTCTGTCTCTGTCTCTGTCTCTGTCTCTGTCTCTGTCTCTGTCTCTGTCTCTGTCTCTGTCTCTGTCTCTGTCTCTGTCTCTGTCTCTGTCTCTGTCTCTGTCTCCGTCTCTGTCTCTGTCTCTGTCTCTGTCTCTGTCTCTGTCCCTCTCCGTGTCACTGTGGCTGACTCTGTCCCTGTCTCTTTCTATGCCTCTGTCTCTGTCTCTGTCTCCGTCTCTGTCTCTGTCTCTGTCTGTTTCTCTGTCTCTGTCTCTGTCTCTGTCTCTGTCTCTGTCTCTGTCTCTGTCTCTGTCTCTGTCTCTGTCTCTGTCTCTGTCTCTGTCTCTGTCTCTGCCTCTGTCTCTGTCTCTGTCTCTGTCCCTGCCTCTGTCGCTGCATCTGTCTCCGTCTCTGTCTCTGTCGCTGTCCCTGCCTCTGTCTCTGTCTCTGTCTCTTTCTCTGTCTCTGTCTCTGTCTCTGCCAGTGTCTCTGTCTCTGTCTCCGTCCCTGTCTCTGCCGCTGTCTCTGTCTTTGTCTCTGTCTCAGTTTCTGTCACTGTCTCCGTCTCTGTCTCTGTCTCTGTCTCTGTCTCTGTCTCTGTCTGTGTCTCTGCCTCTGTCTCGGTCATTGTCTCTGTCTCTGTCTCTGTCTCTGTCTCTGTCTCTGTCTCTGTCTCTGTGTCTCTGCCTCTGCATCTCTGTCTCTGTGTCTCCGTCTCTGTGTCTCTGCCTCTGTCATTGTGTCTCGGTCTCTGTGAATCTCTCTCTCTCTGTCTCTGTCCCTGTCCCTCTCCTTGTCCCTGTCTCTGTCTCTGTCTCTGTCTCTGTCTCTGTCTCTGTCTCTGTCACTGCCTCTGTCTCTGTCTCTGTCTCTGTCTCTGTCTCTGTCTCTGTGTCTCTGCCTCTGCATCTCTGTCTCTGTGTCTCCGTCTCTGTGTCTCTGCCTCTGTCATTGTGTCTCGGTCTCTGTGAATCTCTCTCTCTCTGTCTCTGTCCCTGTCCCTCTCCTTGTCCCTGTCTCTGTCTCTGTCTCTGTCTCTGTCTCTGTCTCTGTCACTGTCTCTGTCTCTGTCTCTGTCTCTGTCTCTGTCACTGTCTCTGTCTCTGTCTCTGTCTCTGTCTCTGTCACTGTCTCTGTCTCTGTCTCTGTCTCTGTCTCTGTCACTGTCTCTGTCTCTGTCTCTGTCTCTGTCTCTGTCTCTGTCTCTGTCTCTGTCTCTGTTTCTGTCTCTGTGTCTCTGTCTCTGGGTCTCTGCCTGTGTGTCTCTGCCTCTGTCTCTTTGTCTCTGTATCAGTTTCTCTGCCTCCGTGCCTATGTCTCTGTGTCTCTGTCTCTGTCTCTGTCTCCCTGTCTCTGTCTCTGCATCTCTGTCTCTGTCTCTGTCTCTCCCTCTGTCTCTGCCTCTGTCTCTGTCTCTGTCTCTGTCTCTGTCTCCTTGTCTCTGTCTCTGCATCTCTGTCTCTGTCTCTGCCTCTGTCTCTGTTACTGTCTCCGTCTCTGGCTCTGTCCCTGTCTCTGTCCCCGTCGCCGTCTTCATCTCTGTCTCTGTCTCTGTCTCTGTCTCTGTCTCCGTCTCAGTCCCTGGCTCTGTCTCTGTCTCTGTCTCTGTCTCTGTCTCTGTCTCTGTCTCTGTCTCTGTCTCTGTCTCTGTCTCTGTCTCTGTCTCTGTCTCTGTCTCTGTCTCTGTCTCTGTCTCTGTCTCTGTCTCTGTCTCTGCCTCCGTCTCTGTGTCTGTCTCTGCCACTGTCTGCGACTCTGTCTCTGTCTCTGTCTCTGTCTCTGTCTCTGTCTCTGTCTCTGTCTCTGTCTCTGCCTCCGTCTCTGTCTCTGCCTCCGTCTCTGTCTCTGTCTCTGCCTCTGTCACTGTCTCTGTCTCTGTCTCCGTTCCTGCGTCTGGCTCTGTCTCCGTTTCTGTGTCTGGCTCTGTCCCTGTCTCTGTCCCCGTCGCCGTCTTCATCTCTGTCTCTGTCTCTGTCTCTGTCTCTGTCTCTGTCTCTGTCGCTGTCTCTCCCTCCGTCTCTGTATCTGTCTCCGTCCCTGGCTCTGTCTCTGCCTCTGTCTCCGTCTCTGTCTCTGTCTCTGCCTTTATCTCCGTCTCTGTCTCTGTCTCTGTTTCTGTCTCTGTCTCTGTCTCTGTCTCTGTCTCTGTGTCTCTGCCTCTGCATCTCTGTCTCTGTGTCTCCGTCTCTGTGTCTCTGCCTCTGTCATTGTGTCTCGGTCTCTGTGAATCTCTCTCTCTCTGTCTCTGTCCCTGTCCCTCTCCTTGTCCCTGTCTCTGTCTCTGTCTCTGTCTCTGTCTCTGTCTCTGTCACTGCCTCTGTCTCTGTCTCTGCCTCTGTCTCTGTCAATGTCTCTGTCTCTGTCTCTGTCTCTGTCTCTGTCTCTCCCTCTGTCTCTGTCTCTGTCTCTGTCTCTGTCTCTGTCTCTGTCTCCTTGTCTCTGTCTCTGCATCTCTGTCTCTGTCTCTGCCTCTGTCTCTGTCACAGTCTCCGTCTCTGTCTCTGTCCCTGTCTCTGTCCCCGTCGCCGTCTTCATCTCTGTGTCTGTCGCTGTTCCTCCCTCTGTCTCCGTCTTTGTCTCCGTCCTTGTCTCCGTCTTTGCCTCCTGTACCTCTGCCTCCGAATTTGTCTCCTGCCCCTCTGTCTCTGTCTGTGTCTCTGTCTCTCTCTCTGTATCTGTCTCTGTGTCTTCCTCGGTTTGTGTCTCTGTCTCTGCCTCTGTCTCTGTCTCTGTCTCTGTCTCTGTCTCTGTCTCTGTCTCTGTCTCCGTCTCTGTCCCTGGCTCTGTCTCTGCCTCTGTCTCCGTCTCTATCTCTGTCTCGGTCTTTCTCTCCGTCTCTGTCTCTGGCTCTGACTCTGTCTCTGTCTCTGTCTCTGTCTCTGTCTCTGTCTCTGAATCTGTCTCAGTCTCTGTCTCTCTCTGTGTCTCTGTCTCTGCCTCCGTCTCTGTGTCTGTATCTGCCTCTGTCTCTGTCTCTGTCTCCCTCTCTGCCATTGTCTCTGTCTCTGTCTCTGTCTCTGTCTCGGTCTTTGTCTCTGTCTCTGTCTCTGCCTCTGTCTCTGTCCCCGTATCTGTCTCTGTCTCTGTTTCTGTCTCTCTCTCTGTCTCTGTCCCTGTCTCTGTCTCTGTCCCCGTCTCTGTCTCTGTCTCCGTCTTTGTCTCCGTCCTTGTCTCCGTCTTTGTCTTCTGTACCTCTGCCTCCGACTTTGTCTCCTGCCCCTCTGTCTCTGTCTGTGTCTCTGTCTCTCTCTCTGTATCTGTCTTTGTGTCTTCCTCGGTCTGTGTCTCTGTCTCTGCCCCTGTCTCTGTCTCTGTCTCTGTCTCTGTCTCTGTCTCTGTCTCTGTCTCTGTCTCTGTCTCCGTCTTTGTGTCCGTACTTGTCTCCGGCTTTGTCCCCGGCCCCTCTGCCTCCGACCTTGTCTCCTGCCCCTCTGTATCTGTCTGTGTCTCTGTCTCTCCCTCTGTCTTTGTCTCTGTCTCTACCTCGGTCTGTGTCTCTGTCCCTGCCTCTGTTTCTGTCTCTGTCTCTGTCTCTGTCTCTGTCTCTCTCTCTGTCTCAGTCTCTGTCTCTGTCTCTGTCTCTGCCTCTGTCTCTGTCTCCGTCTCTGTCTCTGTCTCTGTCTCTGTCTCTGTCTCTGTCTCTGTCCCTCTCCCTGTCACTGTCTCTGTCTCTGTCTCTGTCTCCCTCTCTGCCATTGTCTCTGTCTCTGTCTCTGTCTCTGTCTCTGTCTCTGTCTCTGTCTCTGTCTCTGTCTCTGTCTCTGTCTCTGTCTCTGTCTCTGTCTCTGTCTCTGCCTCCGTCTCTGTCTCTGTCTCTGTCTCTGTCTCTGTCTCTGTCTCTGTCTCTGTGTCTGTCTCTGTCTCTGTCTCTGTCTCCGTCCCTGTCTCTGCCGCTGTCTCTGTCTTTGTCTCCGTCTCTGTCTCTGTCTCTGTCTCTGTCTCTGTCTGTGTCTCTGCCTCTGTCTCGGTCATTGTCTCTGTCTCTGTCTCTGTCTCTGTCTCTGTCTCTGTGTCTCTGCCTCTGCATCTCTGTCTCTGTGTCTCTGCCTCTGTCATTGTGTCTCGGTCTCTGTGAATCTCTCTCTCTCTGTCTCTGTCCCTGTCCCTCTCCTTGTCCCTGTCTCGGTCTCTGTCTCTGTCACTGTCTCTGTCTGTGTCTCTGTCTCTGTCTCTGTCACTGTCTCTGTCTCTGTCTCTGTCTCTGTCTCTGTCCCCGTCGCCGTCTTCATCTCTGTCTCTGTCTCTGTCTCTGCCTCTGTCTCTGTCTCTGTCTCTGTCTCTGTCTCTGTCTCTGTTTATGTGTCTGTCTCTGTCTCTGTCTCTGGGACTCTGTCTGTGTGTCTCTGCCTCTGTCTCTTTGTCTCTGTCTCTGCATCTCTGCCTCCGTGCCTATGTCTCTATGTCTCTGTCTCTGTCTCTGCCTCTGTCTCTGTCTCTGTCTCTGCCTCCGTCTCTGTGTCTGTCTCTGCCACTGTCTGCGACTCTGTCTCTGTTTCTGTCTCTGTCTCTGTCTCTGTCTCTGTCTCCGTCTCTGTCTCTGTCTCTGTCTCTGTCTCTGCATCTGTCTCTGTCCCTGTCCCTCTCCCTGGCCCTGTCGCTGTCTCTGTCTCTGTCTCTGTCCCTGTCCCTCTCCCTGGCCCTGTCTCCGTCTCTGTCTCTGTCTCTGCCGCTATCTCCGTCTCCGTCTCTGTCTCTGTCTCTGTCTCTGTCTCTGTCTCTGTCTCTGTCTCCGTCTCTGTCGCTGTCTCTCCCTCTGTCTCTGTCTCTGTCTCTGTCTCTGTGTCTCTGCCTCTGCATCTCTGTCTCTGTGTCTCCGTCTCTGTGTCTCTGCCTCTGTCATTGTGTCTCGGTCTCTGTGAACCTCTCTCTCTCTGTCTCTGTCCCTGTCCCTCTCCTTGTCCCTGTCTCTGTCTCTGTCTCTGTCTCTGTCTCTGTCTCCGTCTCTGTCTCTGTCTCTGTCTCTGTCTCTGCATCTGTCTCTGTCCCTGTCCCTCTCCCTGGCCCTGTCGCTGTCTCTGTCTCTGTCTCTGTCTCTGTCCCTGTCCCTCTCCCTGGCCCTGTCTCCGTCTCTGTCTCTGTCTCTGCCGCTATCTCCGTCTCCGTCTCTGTCTCTGTCTCTGTCTCTGTCTCTGTCTCTGTCTCTGTCTCCGTCTCTGTCGCTGTCTCTCCCTCTGTCTCTGTCTCTGTCTCTGTCTCTGTGTCTCTGCCTCTGCATCTCTGTCTCTGTGTCTCCGTCTCTGTGTCTCTGCCTCTGTCATTGTGTCTCGGTCTCTGTGAATCTCTCTCTCTCTGTCTCTGTCCCTGTCCCTCTCCTTGTCCCTGTCTCTGTCTCTGTCTCTGTCTCTGTCTCTGTCTCTGTCTCTGTCTCTGTCTCTGTCTCTGTCCCTGCCTCCGTCTCTGTGTCTGTCTCTGCCACTGTCTGCGACTCTGTCTCTGTTTCTGTCTCTGTCTCTGTCTCTGTCTCTGTCTCTGTCTCTGTCTCTGCCTCTGTCTCAGTCCCTGTCCCTCTCCCTGGCCCTGTCGCTGTCTCTGTCTCTGCCTCTGTCCCTGTCCCTCTCCCTGGCCCTGTCTCCGTCTCTGTCTCTGTCTCTGCCTCTATCTCCGTCTCCGTCTCTGTCTCTGTCTCTGTCTCTGTCTCTGTCTCTGTCTCTGTCTCTGTCTCTGTCTCTGTCTCTGTCTCTGTCTCTGTCTCTGTCTCTGTCTCTGTCTCTGTCTCTGTCTCTGTCTCTGTCTCTGTCTCTGTCTCTGTCTCTGTCTCTGTCTCTGTCTCTGTCTCTGTCTCTGTCTCTGTCTCTGTCTCTGTCTCTGTCTCTGTCTCTGTCTCTGTCTCTGTCTCTGTGTCTGTCTCTGTCTCTGTCTCTGTCTCTGTCTCTGTCTCTGTCTCTATCTCTGTCTGTGTCTCTGTCTCTGTCTCCGTCCCTGTCTCTGCCGCTGTCTCTGTCTTTGTCTCCGTCTCTGTCTCTGTCTCTGTCTCTGTCTCTGTCTGTGTCTCTGCCTCTGTCTCGGTCATTGTCTCTGTCTCTGTCTCTGTCTCTGTCTCTGTCTCTGTGTCTCTGCCTCTGCATCTCTGTCTCTGTGTCTCTGCCTCTGTCATTGTGTCTCGGTCTCTGTGAATCTCTCTCTCTCTGTCTCTGTCCCTGTCCCTCTCCTTGTCCCTGTCTCTGTCTCTGTTTCTGTCTCTGTCTCTGTCTCTGTCTCTGTCTCTGTGTCTGTCTCTGTCTCTGTCTCTGTCTCTGTCTCTGTCTCTGTCTCTGTCTCTGCCTCTGTCTCTGTCCCTGTCCCTCTCCCTGGCCCTGTCGCTGTCTCTGTCTCTGTCTCTGTCCCTGTCCCTCTCCCTGGCCCTGTCTCCGTCTCTGTCTCTGTCTCTGCCGCTATCTCCGTCTCCGTCTCTGTCTCTGTCTCTGTCTCTGTCTCTGTCTCTGTCTCTGTCTCTGTCTCCGTCTCTGTCGCTGTCTCTCCCTCTGTCTCTGTCTCTGTCTCTGTCTCTGTCTCTGTCTCTGTCTCTGTGTCTCTGCCCCTGCATCTCTGTCTCTGTGTCTCCGTCTCCGTGTCTCTGCCTCTGTCATTGTGTCTCGGTCTCTGTGAATCTCTCTCTCTCTGTCTCTGTCCCTGTCCCTCTCCTTGTCCCTGTCTCTGTCTCTGTCTCTGTCTCTGTCTCTGTCTCTGTCTCTGTCTCTGTCTCTGTCTCTGTCTCTGTCCCTGCCTCCGTCTCTGTGTCTGTCTCTGCCACTGTCTGCGACTCTGTCTCTGTTTCTGTCTCTGTCTCTGTCTCTGTCTCTGTCTCTGTCTCTGCCTCTGTCTCTGGCTCTGTCTCTGTCGCTGTCTCTTCCTCTGTCTCTGTCTCCGTCTCTGTCCCTGGCTCTGTCTCTGCCTCTGTCTCTGTCTCCGTCTCTGTCGCTGTCTCGGTCTTTGTCTCCGTCTCTGTTTCTGTCTCTGTCTCTGTCTCTGTCTCTGTCTCTGTCTCTGTCTCTGTCTCTGTCTCTGTGTCTGTCTCTGTCTCTGTCTCTGTCTCTGTCTCTGTCTCTGTCTCTGTCTGTGTCTCTGTCTCTGTCTCCGTCCCTGTCTCTGCCGCTGTCTCTGTCTTTGTCTCCGTCTCTGTCTCTGTCTCTGTCTCTGTCTCTGTCTGTGTCTCTGCCTCTGTCTCGGTCATTGTCTCTGTCTCTGTCTCTGTCTCTGTCTCTGTCTCTGTCTCTGTGTCTCTGCCTCTGCATCTCTGTCTCCGTGTCTCTGCCTCTGTCATTGTGTCTCGGTCTCTGTGAATCTCTCTCTCTCTGTCTCTGTCCCTGTCCCTCTCCTTGTCCCTGTCTCTGTCTCTGTCTCTGTCACTGTCTCTGTCTGTGTCTCTGTCTCTGTCTCTGTCACTGTCTCTGTCTCTGTCTCTGTCTCTGTCCCCGTCGCCGTCTTCATCTCTGTCTCTGTCTCTGTCTCTGCCTCTGTCTCTGTCTCTGTCTCTGTCTCTGTCTCTGTCTCTGTCTCTGTTTATGTGTCTGTCTCTGTCTCTGTCTCTGGGACTCTGTCTGTGTGTCTCTGCCTCTGTCTCTTTGTCTCTGTCTCTGCACCTCTGCCTCCGTGCCTATGTCTCTATGTCTCTGTCTCTGTCTCTGCCTCTGTCTCTGTCTCTGTCTCTGCCTCCGTCTCTGTGTCTGTCTCTGCCACTGTCTGCGACTCTGTCTCTGTTTCTGTCTCTGTCTCTGTCTCTGTCTCTGTCTCCGTCTCTGTCTCTGTCTCTGTCTCTGTCTCTGCATCTGTCTCTGTCCCTGTCCCTCTCCCTGGCCCTGTCGCTGTCTCTGTCTCTGTCTCTGTCCCTGTCCCTCTCCCTGGCCCTGTCTCCGTCTCTGTCTCTGTCTCTGCCGCTATCTCCGTCTCCGTCTCCGTCTCTGTCTCTGTCTCTGTCTCTGTCTCTGTCTCTGTCTCCGTCTCTGTCGCTGTCTCTCCCTCTGTCTCTGTCTCTGTCTCTGTCTCTGTGTCTCTGCCTCTGCATCTCTGTCTCTGTGTCTCCGTCTCTGTGTCTCTGCCTCTGTCATTGTGTCTCGGTCTCTGTGAACCTCTCTCTCTCTGTCTCTGTCCCTGTCCCTCTCCTTGTCCCTGTCTCTGTCTCTGTCTCTGTCTCTGTCTCTGTCTCTGCCTCTGTCTCTGTCTCTGTGTCTGTCTCTGTCTCTGTCTCTGTCTCTGTCTCTGTCTCTGTCTCTGTCTCTGTCTCTGTCTCTGTCTCTGTCTCTGTCTCTGTCTCTGTCTCTGCCTCTGTCTCTGTCTCTGTCTCTGTCTCTGTCTCGGTCTCTGTCACTGCCTCCGCCTCTGTCTCTGTCTCTGTCTCTGTCTCTGTCTCTGTCTCTGTCTCTGTCTCTGTCTCTGTCTCTGTCTCTGTCATTGTGTCTCGGTCTCTGTGAATCTCTCTCTCTCTGTCTCTGTCCCTGTCCCTCTCCTTGTCCCTGTCTCTGTCTCTGTCTCTGTCTCTGTCTCTGTCTCTGTCTCTGTCTCTGTCTCTGTCTCTGTCTCTGTCTCTGTCTCTGTCTCTGTCTCTGTCTCTGTCTCTGTCTCTGTCTCCGTCTCTGTCGCTGTCTCTCCCTGTGTCTCTGTCTCTGTCTCTGTCTCTGTGTCTCTGCCTCTGCATCTCTGTCTCTGTGTCTCCGTCTCTGTGTCCCTGTCTCTGTCTGTGTCTCTGTCTCTGTCTCCGTCCCTGTCTCTGCCGCTGTCTCTGCCTTTGTCTCTGTCTC
This sequence comes from Megachile willughbiella, assembly GCA_945859595.2. Taxonomy (NCBI): domain Eukaryota; kingdom Metazoa; phylum Arthropoda; class Insecta; order Hymenoptera; family Megachilidae; genus Megachile; species Megachile willughbiella. The sequence goes on from CAMAOD020000168.1 coordinate 73,692, forward strand.
AGTTTCTGTCTCTGTCTCCGTCTCTGTCTCTGTCTCTGTCTCTGTCTCTGTCTCTGTCTCCGTCTCTGTCTCTGTCTCTGTCTCTGTCTCTGCATCTGTCTCTGTCCCTGTCCCTCTCCCTGGCCCTGTCGCTGTCTCTGTCTCTGTCTCTGTCCCTGTCCCTCTCCCTGGCCCTGTCTCCGTCTCTGTCTCTGTCTCTGCCGCTATCTCCGTCTCCGTCTCTGTCTCTGTCTCTGTCTCTGTCTCTGTCTCTGTCTCTGTCTCCGTCTCTGTCGCTGTCTCTCCCTCTGTCTCTGTCTCTGTCTCTGTCTCTGTGTCTCTGCCTCTGCATCTCTGTCTCTGTGTCTCCGTCTCTGTGTCTCTGCCTCTGTCATTGTGTCTCGGTCTCTGTGAACCTCTCTCTCTCTGTCTCTGTCCCTGTCCCTCTCCTTGTCCCTGTCTCTGTCTCTGTCTCTGTCTCTGTCTCTGTCTCCGTCTCTGTCTCTGTCTCTGTCTCTGTCTCTGCATCTGTCTCTGTCCCTGTCCCTCTCCCTGGCCCTGTCGCTGTCTCTGTCTCTGTCTCTGTCTCTGTCCCTGTCCCTCTCCCTGGCCCTGTCTCCGTCTCTGTCTCTGTCTCTGCCGCTATCTCCGTCTCCGTCTCTGTCTCTGTCTCTGTCTCTGTCTCTGTCTCTGTCTCTGTCTCCGTCTCTGTCGCTGTCTCTCCCTCTGTCTCTGTCTCTGTCTCTGTCTCTGTGTCTCTGCCTCTGCATCTCTGTCTCTGTGTCTCCGTCTCTGTGTCTCTGCCTCTGTCATTGTGTCTCGGTCTCTGTGAATCTCTCTCTCTCTGTCTCTGTCCCTGTCCCTCTCCTTGTCCCTGTCTCTGTCTCTGTCTCTGTCTCTGTCTCTGTCTCTGTCTCTGTCTCTGTCTCTGTCTCTGTCTCTGTCTCTGTCTCTGTCCCTGCCTCCGTCTCTGTCTCTGTCTCTGTCACTGTCTCTGTCTCTGTCTCTGTCTCTGTGTCTGTCTCTGTCTCTGTCTCTGTCTCTGTCTCTGTCTCTGTCTCTATCTCTGTCTGTGTCTCTGTCTCTGTCTCCGTCCCTGTCTCTGCCGCTGTCTCTGTCTTTGTCTCCGTCTCTGTCTCTGTCTCTGTCTCTGTCTCTGTCTGTGTCTCTGCCTCTGTCTCGGTCATTGTCTCTGTCTCTGTCTCTGTCTCTGTCTCTGTCTCTGTCTCTGTGTCTCTGCCTCTGCATCTCTGTCTCTGTGTCTCTGCCTCTGTCATTGTGTCTCGGTCTCTGTGAATCTCTCTCTCTCTGTCTCTGTCCCTGTCCCTCTCCTTGTCCCTGTCTCTGTCTCTGTTTCTGTCTCTGTCTCTGTCTCTGTCTCTGTCTCTGTCTCTGTCTCTGTCTCTGTCTCTGTCTCTGTCTCTGTCTCTGTCTCTGTCTCTGCCTCTGTCTCTGTCCCTGTCCCTCTCCCTGGCCCTGTCGCTGTCTCTGTCTCTGTCTCTGTCCCTGTCCCTCTCCCTGGCCCTGTCTCCGTCTCTGTCTCTGTCTCTGCCGCTATCTCCGTCTCCGTCTCTGTCTCTGTCTCTGTCTCTGTCTCTGTCTCTGTCTCTGTCTCCGTCTCTGTCGCTGTCTCTCCCTCTCTCTCTGTCTCTGTCTCTGTCTCTGTCTCTGTCTCTGTGTCTCTGCCCCTGCATCTCTGTCTCTGTGTCTCCGTCTCCGTGTCTCTGCCTCTGTCATTGTGTCTCGGTCTCTGTGAATCTCTCTCTCTCTGTCTCTGTCCCTGTCCCTCTCCTTGTCCCTGTCTCTGTCTCTGTCTCTGTCTCTGTCTCTGTCTCTGTCTCTGTCTCTGTCTCTGTTTCTGTCTCTGTCTCTGTCCCTGCCTCCGTCTCTGTGTCTGTCTCTGCCACTGTCTGCGACTCTGTCTCTGTTTCTGTCTCTGTCTCTGTCTCTGTCTCTGTCTCTGTCTCTGCCTCTGTCTCTGGCTCTGTCTCTGTCGCTGTCTCTTCCTCTGTCTCTGTCTCCGTCTCTGTCCCTGGCTCTGTCTCTGCCTCTGTCTCTGTCTCCGTCTCTGTCGCTGTCTCGGTCTTTGTCTCCGTCTCTGTTTCTGTCTCTGTCTCTGTCTCTGTCTCTGTCTCTGTCTCTGTCTCTGTCTCTGTCTCTGTGTCTGTCTCTGTCTCTGTCTCTGTCTCTGTCTCTGTCTCTGTCTCTGTCTCTGTCTGTGTCTCTGTCTCTGTCTCCGTCCCTGTCTCTGCCGCTGTCTCTGTCTTTGTCTCCGTCTCTGTCTCTGTCTCTGTCTCTGTCTCTGTCTGTGTCTCTGCCTCTGTCTCGGTCATTGTCTCTGTCTCTGTCTCTGTCTCTGTCTCTGTCTCTGTCTCTGTCTCTGTCTCTGTTTATGTGTCTGTCTCTGTCTCTGTCTCTGGGACTCTGTCTGTGTGTCTCTGCCTCTGTCTCTTTGTCTCTGTCTCTGCATCTCTGCCTCCGTGCCTATGTCTCTATGTCTCTGTCTCTGTCTCTGCCTCTGTCTCTGTCTCTGTCTCTGCCTCAGTCTCTGTGTCTGTCTCTGCCACTGTCTGCGACTCTGTCTCTGTTTCTGTCTCTGTCTCTGTCTCTGTCTCTGTCTCCGTCTCTGTCTCTGTCTCTGTCTCTGTCTCTGCATCTGTCTCTGTCCCTGTCCCTCTCCCTGGCCCTGTCGCTGTCTCTGTCTCTGTCTCTGTCCCTGTCCCTCTCCCTGGCCCTGTCTCCGTCTCTGTCTCTGTCTCTGCCGCTATCTCCGTCTCCGTCTCTGTCTCTGTCTCTGTCTCTGTCTCTGTCTCTGTCTCTGTCTCCGTCTCTGTCGCTGTCTCTCCCTCTGTCTCTGTCTCTGTCTCTGTGTCTCTGCCTCTGCATCTCTGTCTCTGTGTCTCCGTCTCTGTGTCTCTGCCTCTGTCATTGTGTCTCGGTCTCTGTGAACCTCTCTCTCTCTGTCTCTGTCCCTGTCCCTCTCCTTGTCCCTGTCTCTGTCTCTGTCTCTGTCTCTGTCTCTGTCTCTGTCTCTGTCTCCGTCTCTGTCTCTGTCTCTGTCTCTGTCTCTGCATCTGTCTCTGTCCCTGTCCCTCTCCCTGGCCCTGTCGCTGTCTCTGTCTCTGTCTCTGTCCCTGTCCCTCTCCCTGGCCCTGTCTCCGTCTCTGTCTCTGTCTCTGCCGCTATCTCCGTCTCCGTCTCTGTCTCTGTCTCTGTCTCTGTCTCTGTCTCTGTCTCTGTCTCTGTCTCTGTCTCCGTCTCTGTCGCTGTCTCTCCCTCTGTCTCTGTCTCTGTCTCTGTGTCTCTGCCTCTGCATCTCTGTCTCTGTGTCTCCGTCTCTGTGTCTCTGCCTCTGTCATTGTGTCTCGGTCTCTGTGAATCTCTCTCTCTCTGTCTCTGTCCCTGTCCCTCTCCTTGTCCCTGTCTCTGTCTCTGTCTCTGTCTCTGTCTCTGTCTCTGTCTCTGTCTCTGTCTCTGTCTCTGTCCCTGCCTCCGTCTCTGTGTCTGTCTCTGCCACTGTCTGCGACTCTGTCTCTGTTTCTGTCTCTGTCTCTGTCTCTGTCTCTGTCTCTGTCTCTGCCTCTGTCTCAGTCCCTGTCCCTCTCCCTGGCCCTGTCGCTGTCTCTGTCTCTGCCTCTGTCCCTGTCCCTCTCCCTGGCCCTGTCTCCGTCTCTGTCTCTGTCTCTGCCTCTATCTCCGTCTCCGTCTCTGTCTCTGTCTCTGTCTCTGTCTCTGTCTCTGTCTCTGTCTCTGTCTCTGTCTCTGTCTCTGTCTCTGTCTCTGTCTCTGTCTCTGTCTCTGTCTCTGTCTCTGTCTCTGTCTCTGTCTCTGTCTCTGTCTCTGTCTCTGTCTCTGTCTCTGTCTCTGTCTCTATCTCTGTCTCTGTCTCTGCCTCTGTCTCTGTCTCTGTCTCTGTCTCTGTCTCGGTCTCTGTCACTGCCTCCGCCTCTGTCTCTGTCTCTGTCTCTGTCTCTGTCTCTGTCTCTGTCTCTGTCTCTGTCTCTGTCATTGTGTCTCGGTCTCTGTGAATCTCTCTCTCTCTGTCTCTGTCCCTGTCCCTCTCCTTGTCCCTGTCTCTGTCTCTGTCTCTGTCTCTGTCTCTGTCTCTGTCTCTGTCTCTGTCTCTGTCTCTGTCTCTGTCTCTGTCTCTGTCTCTGTCTCTGTCCCTGCCTCCGTCTCTGTGTCTGTCTCTGCCACTGTCTGCGAATCTGTCTCTGTTTCTGTCTGTGTCTCTTTCTCTGTCTCTGTCTCTGTCTCTGTCTCTGCCTCTGTCTCAGTCCCTGTCCCTCTCCCTGGCCCTGTCGCTGTCTCTGTCTCTGCCTCTGTCCCTGTCCCTCTCCCGGGCCCTGTCTCCGTCTCTGTCTCTGTCTCTGCCTCTATCTCTGTCTCTGTCTCTGTGTCTCTGTCTCTGGGTCTCTGCCTGTGTGTCTCTGCCTCTGTCTCTTTGTCTCTGTATCAGTTTCTCTGCCTCCGTGCCTATGTCTCTGTGTCTCTGTCTCTGTCTCTGCCTCTGTCTCTGTCTCTGTCTCTGTCTCTGTCTCTGTCTCTGTCACTGCCTCCGCCTCTGTCTCTGACTCTGTCTCTGTCTCTGTCTCTGTGTCTCTGCCTCTGGGTCTCTGTCTGAGTGTCTCTGCGTCTGACTCTTTGTCTCTGTATCAGTTTCTTAGCCCCCGTGCCTATGTCTCTGTGTCTCTGCCTCTGCATCTGTCTCTGTCTCTGTCTCTGTCTCCTTGTCTCTGTCTCTGCATCTCTGTCTCTGTCTCTGCCTCTGTCTCTGTCACTGTCTCCGTCTCTGGCTCTGTCCCTGTCTCTGTCCCCGTCGCCGTCTTCATCTCTGTCTCTGTCTCTGTCTCTGCCTCTGTCTCTGTCTCTGTCTCTGTCTCTGTCTCTGTCTCTGTCTCTGTCTCTGTGTCTGTCTCTGTCTCTGTCTCTGTCTCTGTCTCTGTCTCTGTCTCTGTCTCTGTCTCTGTCTCTGTCTCTGTCTGTGTCTCTGTCTCTGTCTCCGTCCCTGTCCCTGCCGCTGTCTCTGTCTTTGTCTCCGTCTCTGTCTCTGTCTCTGTCTCTGTCTCTGTCTGTGTCTCTGCCTCTGTCTCGGTCATTGTCTCTGTCTCTGTCTCTGTCTCTGTCTCTGTCTCTGTCTCTGTGTCTCTGCCTCTGCATCTCTGTCTCTGTGTCTCTGCCTCTGTCATTGTGTCTCGGTCTCTGTGAATCTCTCTCTCTCTGTCTCTGTCCCTGTCCCTCTCCTTGTCCCTGTCTCTGTCTCTGTCTCTGTCACTGTCTCTGTCTGTGTCTCTGTCTCTGTCTCTGCCACTGTCTCTGTCTCTGTCTCTGTCTCTGTCTCTGTCCCCGTGGCCGTCTTCATCTCTGTCTCTGTCTCTGTCTCTGCCTCTGTCTCTGTCTCTGTCTCTGTCTCTGTCTCTGTCTCTGTCTCTGTTTATGTGTCTGTCTCTGTCTCTGTCTCTGGGACTCTGTCTGTGTGTCTCTGCCTCTGTCTCTTTGTCTCTGTCTCTGCATCTCTGCCTCCGTGCCTATGTCTCTATGTCTCTGTCTCTGTCTCTGCCTCTGTCTCTGTCTCTGTCTCTGCCTCCGTCTCTGTGTCTGTCTCTGCCACTGTCTGCGACTCTGTCTCTGTTTCTGTCTCTGTCTCTGTCTCTGTCTCTGTCTCTGTCTCTGTCTCTGTCTCTGCATCTGTCTCTGTCCCTGTCCCTCTCCCTGGCCCTGTCGCTGTCTCTGTCTCTGTCTCTGTCCCTGTCCCTCTCCCTGGCCCTGTCTCCGTCTCTGTCTCTGTCTCTGCCGCTATCTCCGTCTCCGTCTCTGTCTCTGTCTCTGTCTCTGTCTCTGTCTCTGTCTCTGTCTCCGTCTCTGTCGCTGTCTCTGTCTCTGTCTCTGTCTCTGTCTCTGTGTCTCTGCCTCTGCATCTCTGTCTCTGTGTCTCCGTCTCTGTGTCTCTGCCTCTGTCATTGTGTCTCGGTCTCTGTGAATCTCTCTCTCTCTGTCTCTGTCCCTGTCCCTCTCCTTGTCCCTGTCTCTGTCTCTGTCTCTGTCTCTGTCTCTGTCTCTGTCTCTGTCTCTGTCTCTGTCTCTGTCCCTGCCTCCGTCTCTGTGTCTGTCTCTGCCACTGTCTGCGACTCTGTCTCTGTTTCTGTCTCTGTCTCTGTCTCTGTCTCTGTCTCTGTCTCTGCCTCTGTCTCAGTCCCTGTCCCTCTCCCTGGCCCTGTCGCTGTCTCTGTCTCTGCCTCTGTCCCTGTCCCTCTCCCTGGCCCTGTCTCCGTCTCTGTCTCTGTCTCTGCCTCTATCTCCGTCTCCGTCTCTGTCTCTGTCTCTGTCTCTGTCTCTGTCTCTGTCTCTGTCTCTGTCTCTGTCTCTGTCTCTGTCTCTGTCTCTGTCTCTGTCTCTGTCTCTGTCTCTGTCTCTGTCTCGGTCTCTGTCACTGCCTCCGCCTCTGTCTCTGTCTCTGTCTCTGTCTCTGTCTCTGTCTCTGTCTCTGTCTCTGTCTCTGTCATTGTGTCTCGGTCTCTGTGAATCTCTCTCTCTCTGTCTCTGTCCCTGTCCCTCTCCTTGTCCCTGTCTCTGTCTCTGTCTCTGTCTCTGTCTCTGTCTCTGTCTCTGTCTCTGTCTCTGTCTCTGTCTCTGTCTCTGTCTCTGTCTCTGTCTCTGTCCCTGCCTCCGTCTCTGTGTCTGTCTCTGCCACTGTCTGCGAATCTGTCTCTGTTTCTGTCTGTGTCTCTTTCTCTGTCTCTGTCTCTGTCTCTGTCTCTGCCTCTGTCTCAGTCCCTGTCCCTCTCCCTGGCCCTGTCGCTGTCTCTGTCTCTGCCTCTGTCCCTGTCCCTCTCCCGGGCCCTGTCTCCGTCTCTGTCTCTGTCTCTGCCTCTATCTCTGTCTCTGTCTCTGTGTCTCTGTCTCTGGGTCTCTGCCTGTGTGTCTCTGCCTCTGTCTCTTTGTCTCTGTATCAGTTTCTCTGCCTCCGTGCCTATGTCTCTGTGTCTCTGTCTCTGTCTCTGCCTCTGTCTCTGTCTCTGTCTCTGTCTCTGTCTCTGTCTCTGTCTCTGTCACTGCCTCCGCCTCTGTCTCTGACTCTGTCTCTGTCTCTGTCTCTGTGTCTCTGCCTCTGGGTCTCTGTCTGAGTGTCTCTGCGTCTGACTCTTTGTCTCTGTATCAGTTTCTTAGCCCCCGTGCCTATGTCTCTGTGTCTCTGCCTCTGCATCTGTCTCTGTCTCTGTCTCTGTCTCCTTGTCTCTGTCTCTGCATCTCTGTCTCTGTCTCTGCCTCTGTCTCTGTCACTGTCTCCGTCTCTGGCTCTGTCCCTGTCTCTGTCCCCGTCGCCGTCTTCATCTCTGTCTCTGTCTCTGTCTCTGCCTCTGTCTCTGTCTCTGTCTCTGTCTCTGTCTCTGTCTCTGTCTCTGTCTCTGTGTCTGTCTCTGTCTCTGTCTCTGTCTCTGTCTCTGTCTCTGTCTCTGTCTCTGTCTCTGTCTGTGTCTCTGTCTCTGTCTCCGTCCCTGTCCCTGCCGCTGTCTCTGTCTTTGTCTCCGTCTCTGTCTCTGTCTCTGTCTCTGTCTCTGTCTGTGTCTCTGCCTCTGTCTCGGTCATTGTCTCTGTCTCTGTCTCTGTCTCTGTCTCTGTCTCTGTCTCTGTGTCTCTGCCTCTGCATCTCTGTCTCTGTGTCTCTGCCTCTGTCATTGTGTCTCGGTCTCTGTGAATCTCTCTCTCTCTGTCTCTGTCCCTGTCCCTCTCCTTGTCCCTGTCTCTGTCTCTGTCTCTGTCACTGTCTCTGTCTGTGTCTCTGTCTCTGTCTCTGCCACTGACTCTGTCTCTGTCTCTGTCTCTGTCTCTGTCCCCGTGGCCGTCTTCATCTCTGTCTCTGTCTCTGTCTCTGCCTCTGTCTCTGTCTCTGTCTCTGTCTCTGTCTCTGTCTCTGTCTCTGTTTATGTGTCTGTCTCTGTCTCTGTCTCTGGGACTCTGTCTGTGTGTCTCTGCCTCTGTCTCTTTGTCTCTGTCTCTGCATCTCTGCCTCCGTGCCTATGTCTCTATGTCTCTGTCTCTGTCTCTGCCTCTGTCTCTGTCTCTGTCTCTGCCTCCGTCTCTGTGTCTGTCTCTGCCACTGTCTGCGACTCTGTCTCTGTTTCTGTCTCTGTCTCTGTCTCTGTCTCTGTCTCTGTCTCTGTCTCTGTCTCTGCATCTGTCTCTGTCCCTGTCCCTCTCCCTGGCCCTGTCGCTGTCTCTGTCTCTGTCTCTGTCCCTGTCCCTCTCCCTGGCCCTGTCTCCGTCTCTGTCTCTGTCTCTGCCGCTATCTCCGTCTCCGTCTCTGTCTCTGTCTCTGTCTCTGTCTCTGTCTCTGTCTCTGTCTCCGTCTCTGTCGCTGTCTCTGTCTCTGTCTCTGTCTCTGTCTCTGTGTCTCTGCCTCTGCATCTCTGTCTCTGTGTCTCCGTCTCTGTGTCTCTGCCTCTGTCATTGTGTCTCGGTCTCTGTGAATCTCTCTCTCTCTGTCTCTGTCCCTGTCCCTCTCCTTGTCCCTGTCTCTGTCTCTGTCTCTGTCTCTGTCTCTGTCTCTGTCTCTGTCTCTGTCTCTGTCTCTGTCCCTGCCTCCGTCTCTGTGTCTGTCTCTGCCACTGTCTGCGACTCTGTCTCTGTTTCTGTCTCTGTCTCTGTCTCTGTCTCTGTCTCTGTCTCTGCCTCTGTCTCAGTCCCTGTCCCTCTCCCTGGCCCTGTCGCTGTCTCTGTCTCTGCCTCTGTCCCTGTCCCTCTCCCTGGCCCTGTCTCCGTCTCTGTCTCTGTCTCTGCCTCTATCTCCGTCTCCGTCTCTGTCTCTGTCTCTGTCTCTGTCTCTGTCTCTGTCTCTGTCTCTGTCTCTGTCTCTGTCTCTGTCTCTGTCTCTGTCTCTGTCTCTGTCTCTGTCTCTGTCTCTGTCTCTGTCTCTGTCTCTGTCTCTGTCTCTGTCTCTGTCTCTGTCTCTGTCTCTGTCTCTGTCTCTGTCTCTGTCTCTGTCTCTGTCTCTGCCTCTGTCTCTGTCTCTGTCTCTGTCTCTGTCTCGGTCTCTGTCACTGCCTCCGCCTCTGTCTCTGTCTCTGTCTCTGTCTCTGTCTCTGTCTCTGTCTCTGTCTCTGTCTCTGTCATTGTGTCTCGGTCTCTGTGAATCTCTCTCTCTCTGTCTCTGTCCCTGTCCCTCTCCTTGTCCCTGTCTCTGTCTCTGTCTCTGTCTCTGTCTCTGTCTCTGTCTCTGTCTCTGTCTCTGTCTCTGTCTCTGTCTCTGTCTCTGTCTCTGTCTCTGTCCCTGCCTCCGTCTCTGTGTCTGTCTCTGCCACTGTCTGCGAATCTGTCTCTGTTTCTGTCTGTGTCTCTTTCTCTGTCTCTGTCTCTGTCTCTGTCTCTGTCTCTGCCTCTGTCTCAGTCCCTGTCCCTCTCCCTGGCCCTGTCGCTGTCTCTGTCTCTGCCTCTGTCCCTGTCCCTCTCCCGGGCCCTGTCTCCGTCTCTGTCTCTGTCTCTGCCTCTATCTCTGTCTCTGTCTCTGTGTCTCTGTCTCTGGGTCTCTGCCTGTGTGTCTCTGCCTCTGTCTCTTTGTCTCTGTATCAGTTTCTCTGCCTCCGTGCCTATGTCTCTGTGTCTCTGTCTCTGTCTCTGCCTCTGTCTCTGTCTCTGTCTCTGTCTCTGTCTCTGTCTCTGTCTCTGTCACTGCCTCCGCCTCTGTCTCTGACTCTGTCTCTGTCTCTGTCTCTGTGTCTCTGCCTCTGGGTCTCTGTCTGAGTGTCTCTGCGTCTGACTCTTTGTCTCTGTATCAGTTTCTTAGCCCCCGTGCCTATGTCTCTGTGTCTCTGCCTCTGCATCTGTCTCTGTCTCTGTCTCTGTCTCCTTGTCTCTGTCTCTGCATCTCTGTCTCTGTCTCTGCCTCTGTCTCTGTCACTGTCTCCGTCTCTGGCTCTGTCCCTGTCTCTGTCCCCGTCGCCGTCTTCATCTCTGTCTCTGTCTCTGTCTCTGCCTCTGTCTCTGTCTCTGTCTCTGTCTCTGTCTCTGTCTCTGTCTCTGTCTCTGTGTCTGTCTCTGTCTCTGTCTCTGTCTCTGTCTCTGTCTCTGTCTCTGTCTCTGTCTGTGTCTCTGTCTCTGTCTCCGTCCCTGTCCCTGCCGCTGTCTCTGTCTTTGTCTCCGTCTCTGTCTCTGTCTCTGTCTCTGTCTCTGTCTGTGTCTCTGCCTCTGTCTCGGTCATTGTCTCTGTCTCTGTCTCTGTCTCTGTCTCTGTCTCTGTCTCTGTGTCTCTGCCTCTGCATCTCTGTCTCTGTGTCTCTGCCTCTGTCATTGTGTCTCGGTCTCTGTGAATCTCTCTCTCTCTGTCTCTGTCCCTGTCCCTCTCCTTGTCCCTGTCTCTGTCTCTGTCTCTGTCACTGTCTCTGTCTGTGTCTCTGTCTCTGTCTCTGCCACTGTCTCTGTCTCTGTCTCTGTCTCTGTCTCTGTCCCCGTGGCCGTCTTCATCTCTGTCTCTGTCTCTGTCTCTGCCTCTGTCTCTGTCTCTGTCTCTGTCTCTGTCTCTGTCTCTGTCTCTGTTTATGTGTCTGTCTCTGTCTCTGTCTCTGGGACTCTGTCTGTGTGTCTCTGCCTCTGTCTCTTTGTCTCTGTCTCTGCATCTCTGCCTCCGTGCCTATGTCTCTATGTCTCTGTCTCTGTCTCTGCCTCTGTCTCTGTCTCTGTCTCTGCCTCCGTCTCTGTGTCTGTCTCTGCCACTGTCTGCGACTCTGTCTCTGTTTCTGTCTCTGTCTCTGTCTCTGTCTCTGTCTCTGTCTCTGTCTCTGTCTCTGCATCTGTCTCTGTCCCTGTCCCTCTCCCTGGCCCTGTCGCTGTCTCTGTCTCTGTCTCTGTCCCTGTCCCTCTCCCTGGCCCTGTCTCCGTCTCTGTCTCTGTCTCTGCCGCTATCTCCGTCTCCGTCTCTGTCTCTGTCTCTGTCTCTGTCTCTGTCTCTGTCTCTGTCTCCGTCTCTGTCGCTGTCTCTGTCTCTGTCTCTGTCTCTGTCTCTGTGTCTCTGCCTCTGCATCTCTGTCTCTGTGTCTCCGTCTCTGTGTCTCTGCCTCTGTCATTGTGTCTCGGTCTCTGTGAATCTCTCTCTCTCTGTCTCTGTCCCTGTCCCTCTCCTTGTCCCTGTCTCTGTCTCTGTCTCTGTCTCTGTCTCTGTCTCTGTCTCTGTCTCTGTCTCTGTCCCTGCCTCCGTCTCTGTGTCTGTCTCTGCCACTGTCTGCGACTCTGTCTCTGTTTCTGTCTCTGTCTCTGTTTCTGTCTCTGTCTCTGTCTCTGTCTCTGCCTCTGTCTCAGTCCCTGTCCCTCTCCCTGGCCCTGTCGCTGTCTCTCTCTCTGCCTCTGTCCCTGTCCCTCTCCCTGGCCCTGTCTCCGTCTCTGTCTCTGTCTCTGCCTCTATCTCCGTCTCCGTCTCTGTCTCTGTCTCTGTCTCTGTCTCTGTCTCTGTCTCTGTCTCTGTTTCTGTCTCTGTCTCTGTCTCTGTCTCTGTCTCTGTCTCTGTCTCTGTCTCTGTCTCTGTCTCTGTCTCTGTCTCTGTCTCTGTCTCTGTCTCTGTCTCTGTCTCTGTCTCTGTCTCTGTCTCTGTCACTGCCTCTGTCTCTGGCTCTGTCTCTGTCGCTGTCTCTTCCTCTGTCTCTGTCTCCGTCTCTGTCCCTGGCTCTGTCTCTGCCTCTGTCTCTGTCTCCGTCTCTGTCGCTGTCTCGGTCTTTGTCTCCGTCTCTGTTTCTGTCTCTGTCTCTGTCTCTGTCTCTGTCTCTGTCACTGTCTCTGTCTCTGTCTCTGTCTCTGTCTCTGTCTCTGTCTCTGTCTCTGTCTCTGTCTCTGTCTCTGTCTCTGTCTCTGTCTCTGTCTCTGTGTCTGTCTCTGTCTCTGTCTCTGTCTCTGTCTCTGTCTCTGTCTCTGTCTGTGTCTCTGTCTCTGTCTCCGTCCCTGTCTCTGCCGCTGTCTCTGTCTTTGTCTCCGTCTCTGTCTCTGTCTCTGTCTCTGTCTCTGTCTGTGTCTCTGCCTCTGTCTCGGTCATTGTCTCTGTCTCTGTCTCTGTCTCTGTCTCTGTCTCTGTCTCTGTCTCTGTCTCTGTCTCTGTCTCTGTGTCTCTGCCTCTGCATCTCTGTCTCTGTGTCTCTGCCTCTGTCATTGTGTCTCGGTCTCTGTGAATCTCTCTCTCTCTGTCTCTGTCCCTGTCCCTCTCCTTGTCCCTGTCTCTGTCTCTGTCTCTGTCACTGTCTCTGTCTGTGTCTCTGTCTCTGTCTCTGTCACTGTCTCTGTCTCTGTCTCTGTCTCTGTCTCTGTCCCCGTCGCCGTCTTCATCTCTGTCTCTGTCTCTGTCTCTGCCTCTGTCTCTGTCTCTGTCTCTGTCTCTGTCTCTGTCTCTGTCTCTGTCTCTGTTTATGTGTCTGTCTCTGTCTCTGTCTCTGGGACTCTGTCTGTGTGTCTCTGCCTCTGTCTCTTTGTCTCTGTCTCTGCATCTCTGCCTCCGTGCCTATGTCTCTATGTCTCTGTCTCTGTCTCTGCCTCTGTCTCTGTCTCTGTCTCTGCCTCCGTCTCTGTGTCTGTCTCTGCCACTGTCTGCGACTCTGTCTCTGTTTCTGTCTCTGTCTCTGTCTCTGTCTCTGTCTCTGTTTCTGTCTCTGTCTCTGTCTCTGTCTCTGTCTCTGTCTCTGTCTCTGTCTCTGTCTCTGTCTCTGTCTCTGTCTCTGCATCTGTCTCTGTCCCTGTCCCTCTCCCTGGCCCTGTCGCTGTCTCTGTCTCTGTCTCTGTCCCTGTCCCTCTCCCTGGCCCTGTCTCCGTCTCTGTCTCTGTCTCTGCCGCTATCTCCGTCTCCGTCTCTGTCTCTGTCTCTGTCTCTGTCTCTGTCTCTGTCTCTGTCTCCGTCTCTGTCGCTGTCTCTCCCTCTGTCTCTGTCTCTGTCTCTGTCTCTGTGTCTCTGCCTCTGCATCTCTGTCTCTGTGTCGCCGTCTCTGTGTCTCTGCCTCTGTCATTGTGTCTCGGTCTCTGTGAATCTCTCTCTCTCTGTCTCTGTCCCTGTCCCTCTCCTTGTCCCTGTCTCTGTCTCTGTCTCTGTCTCTGTCTCTGTCTCTGTCTCTGTCTCTGTCTCTGTCTCTGTCTCTGTCTCTGTCCCTGCCTCCGTCTCTGTGTCTGTCTCTGCCACTGTCTGCGACTCTGTCTCTGTTTCTGTCTCTGTCTCTGTCTCTGTCTCTGTCTCTGTCTCTGCCTCTGTCTCAGTCCCTGTCCCTCTCCCTGGCCCTGTCGCTGTCTCTGTCTCTGCCTCTGTCCCTGTCCCTCTCCCTGGCCCTGTCTCCGTCTCTGTCTCTGTCTCTGCCTCTATCTCCGTCTCCGTCTCTGTCTCTGTCTCTGTCTATGTCTCTGTCTCTGTCTCTGTCTCTGTCTCTGTCTCTGTCTCTGTCTCTGTCTCTGTCTCTGTCTCTGTCTCTGTCTCTGTCTCTGTCTCTGTCTCTGTCTCTGTCTCTGTCTCTGTCTCTGTCTCTGTCTCTGTCTCTGTCTCTGTCTCTGTCTCTGTCTCTGTCTCTGTCTCTGTCTCTGTCTCTGTCTCGGTCTCTGTCACTGCCTCCGCCTCTGTCTCTGTCTCTGTCTCTGTCTCTGTCTCTGTCTCTGTCTCTGTCTCTGTCTCTGTCACTGCCTCCGCCTCTGTCTCTGACTCTGTCTCTGTCTCTGTCTCTGTGTCTCTGCCTCTGGGTCTCTGTCTGAGTGTCTCTGCGTCTGTCTCTTTGTCTCTGTATCAGTTTCTTAGCCCCCGTGCCTATGTCTCTGTGTCTCTGCCTCTGCATCTGCCTCTGTCTCTGTCTCCGTCTCTGTCGCTGTCTCGGTCTTTGTCTCCGTCTCTGTTTCTGTCTCTGTCTCTGTCTCTGTCTCTGTCTCTGTCTCTGTCTCTGTCTCTGTCTCTGTCTCTGTCTCTGTGTCTGTCTCTGTCTCTGTCTCTGTCTCTGTCTCTGTCTCTGTCTGTGTCTCTGTCTCTGTCTCCGTCCCTGTCTCTGCCGCTGTCTCTGTCTTTGTCTCCGTCTCTGTCTCTGTCTCTGTCTCTGTCTCTGTCTGTGTCTCTGCCTCTGTCTCGGTCATTGTCTCTGTCTCTGTCTCTGTCTCTGTCTCTGTGTCTGTCTCTGTCTCTGTCTCTGTCCCTGTTTATGTGTCTGTCTCTGTCTCTGTCTCTGGGACTCTGTCTGTGTGTCTCTGCCTCTGTCTCTTTGTCTCTGTCTCTGCATCTCTGCCTCCGTGCCTATGTCTCTATGTCTCTGTCTCTGTCTCTGCCTCTGTCTCTGTCTCTGTCTCTGCCTCGGTCTCTGTGTCTGTCTGTGCCACTTTCTGCGACTCTGTCTCTGTTTCTGTCTCTGTCTCTGTCTCTGTCACTGTCTCTGTCTGTGTCTCTGTCTCTGTCTCTGTCACTGTCTCTGTCTCTGTCTCTGTATCTGTCTCTGTCCCCGTCGCCGTCTTCATCTCTGTCTCTGTCTCTGTCTCTGCCTCTGTCTCTGTCTCTGTCTCTGTCTCTGTCTCTGTCTCTGTCCCTGTTTATGTGCCTGTCTCTGTCTCCGTCTCTGTGTCTGTCTCTGCCACTGTCTGCGACTCTGTCTCTGTTTCTGTCTCTGTCTCCGTCTCTGTCTCTGTCTCTGTCTCTGTCTCTGTCTCCGTCTCTGTCTCTGTCTCTGTCTCTGTCTCTGCATCTGTCTCTGTCCCTGTCCCTCTCCCTGGCCCTGTCGCTGTCTCTGTCTCTGTCTCTGTCCCTGTCCCTCTCCCTGGCCCTGTCTCCGTCTCTGTCTCTGTCTCTGCCGCTATCTCCGTCTCCGTCTCTGTCTCTGTCTCTGTCTCTGTCTCTGTCTCTGTCTCCGTCTCTGTCGCTGTCTCTCCCTCTGTCTCTGTCTCTGTCTCTGTCTCTGTGTCTCTGCCTCTGCATCTCTGTCTCTGTGTCTCCGTCTCTGTGTCTCTGCCTCTGTCATTGTGTCTCGGTCTCTGTGAATCTCTCTCTCTCTGTCTCTGTCCCTGTCCCTCTCCTTGTCCCTGTCTCTGTCTCTGTCTCTGTCTCTGTCTCTGTCTCTGTCTCTGTCTCTGTCTCTGTCCCTGCCTCCGTCTCTGTGTCTGTCTCTGCCACTGTCTGCGAATCTGTCTCTGTTTCTGTCTGTGTCTCTGTCTCTGTCTCTGTCTCTGTCTCTGCTTCTGTCTCAGTCCCTGTCCCTCTCCCTGGCCCTGTCGCTGTCTCTGTCTCTGCCTCTGTCCCTGTCCCTCTCCCGGGCCCTGTCTCCGTCTCTGTCTCTGTCTCTGCCTCTACCTCTGTCTCTGTCTCTGTGTCTCTGTCTCTGGGTCTCTGCCTGTGTGTCTCTGCCTCTGTCTCTTTGTCTCTGTATCAGTTTCTCTGCCTCCGTGCCTATGTCTCTGTGTCTCTGTCTCTGTCTCTGCCTCTGTCTCTGTCTCTGTCTCTGTCTCTGTCTCTGTCTCTGTCACTGCCTCCGCCTCTGTCTCTGACTCTGTCTCTGTCTCTGTCTCTGTGTCTCTGCCTCTGGGTCTCTGTCTGAGTGTCTCTGCGTCTGACTCTTTGTCTCTGTATCAGTTTCTTAGCCCCCGTGCCTATGTCTCTGTGTCCCTGCCTCTGCATCTGTCTCTGTCTCTGTCTCTGTCTCTGCATCTCTGTCTCTGTCTCTGCCTCTGTCTCTGTCACTGTCTCCGTCTCTGGCTCTGTCCCTGTCTCTGTCCCCGTCGCCGTCTTCATCTCTGTCTCTGTCTCTGTCTCTGCCTCTGTCTCTGTCTCTGTCTCTGTCTCTGTCTCTGTCTCTGTCTCTGTCTCTGTCTCTGTCTCTGTCTCTGTTTATGTGTCTGTCTCTGTCCCTGTCTCTGGGTCTCTGTCTGTGTGTCTCTGCCTCTGTCTCTTTGTCTCTGTCTCTGCATCTCCGCCTCCTTGCCTATGTCTCTATGTCTCTGTCTCTGTCTCTGTCTCTGTCTCTGTCTCTGTCTCTGCCTCTTTCTCTGTCTCTGTCTCTGCCTTTGTCTCTGTCTCAGTTTCTGTCTCTGTCTCCGTCTCTGTCTCTGTCTCTGTCTCTGCCTCTGTGTCTGTCCCCGTATCTGTCTCTGTCTCTGTTTCTGTCTCTGTCTCTGTCTCTGTCCCTGCCTCTGTCGCTGCATCTGTCTCCGTCTCTGTCTCTGTCTCTATCTCCATCTCTGTCTCTGTCTCTGACTCCGTCTCTGTCTCTGTCTCTGTCTCTGTCTCTGTCCCTGTCTCTGTCTCTGTCTCTGTCTCTGTCTCTGCCTCTGTCTCTGTCTCTGTGTCTCTGTCTCTGGGTCTGTATCTGCTTATGTGTCAGTCTCTGTCTCTGTCTCTGGGTCTCTGTCTGTGTGTCTCTGCCTCTGTCTCTTTGTCTCTGTCTCTGCATCTCTGCCTCCGTGCCTATGTCTCTATGTCTCTGTCGCTGTCTCTGTCTCTGTCTCTGTCTCTGTCTCTGTCTCTGTCTCTGTCTCTGTCTCTGTCTCTGTCACTGTCTCTGTCTCTGTCTCTGTCTCTGTCTCTGCCTCTGTCACTGCCTCTGTCTCTGTCTCTGTCTCTGTCTCTGTATCTGTCGCTGTCTCTTCCTCTGTCCCTGTCTCCGTCTCTGTCCCTGGCTCTGTCTCTGTCTCTGTCTCTGTCTCTGTCTCTGTCTCTGTCTCTGTCTCTGTCTCTGTCTCTGTCTCTGTGTCTGTCGCTGTCTCTCCCTCTTTCTCTGTCTCTGTCTCTGTCTGTGTCTCTGTCTCTGTCTCCGTCCCTGTCTCTGCCGCTGTCTCTGTCTTTGTCTCTGTCTCAGTTTCTGTCTCTGTCTCCGTCTCTGTCTCTGTCTCTGTCTCTGTCTCTGCCTCTGTCTCTGTCCCCGTATCTGTCTCCGTCTCCGACTCCATCTCTGTCTCTGTCTCTGCCTCCGTCTCTGTATCCGTCTGTGTCTCTGTCTCTGTCTCTGGGACTCTGTCTGTGTGGCTCTGCCTCTGTCTCTTTGTCTCTGTCTCTGCATCTCTGTCTCTGTGTTTCAGTCTCTGTGTCTCTGCCTCTGTCATTGTTTCTCGGTCTCTGTGAATCTCTCTGTCTCTGTGTCTGTCTCTGTGTCACTGTCTCTGGGTCTGTCTCTGTATATGTGTCTGTCTCTGTATATGTGTCTGTCTCTGTCTCTGTATCTGTCGCTGTCTCTTCCTCTGTCCCTGTCTCCGTCTCTGTCCCTGGCTCTGTCTCTGTCTCTGTCTCTGTCTCTGTCTCTGTCTCTGTCTCTGTCTCTGTGTCTGTCGCTGTCTCTCCCTCTTTCTCTGTCTCTGTCTCTGTCTGTGTCTCTGTCTCTGTCTCCGTCCCTGTCTCTGCCGCTGTCTCTGTCTTTGTCTCTGTCTCAGTTTCTGTCTCTGTCTCCGTCTCTGTCTCTGTCTCTGTCTCTGCCTCTGTCTCTGTCCCCGTATCTGTCTCCGTCTCCGACTCCATCTCTGTCTCTGTCTCTGCCTCCGTCTCTGTATCCGTCTGTGTCTCTGTCTCTGTCTCTGGGACTCTGTCTGTGTGGCTCTGCCTCTGTCTCTTTGTCTCTGTCTCTGCATCTCTGTCTCTGTGTTTCCGTCTCTGTGTCTCTGCCTCTGTCATTGTGTCTCGGTCTCTGTGAATCTCTCTGTCTCTGTGTCTGTCTCTGTGTCACTGTCTCTGGGTCTGTCTCTATATATGTGTCTGTCTCTGTCTCTGTCTCTGGGTCCCTGTCTGTGTGTCTCTGCCTCTGTCTCTTTGTCTCTGTCTCTGCATCTTTGCCTCCGTGCCCATGTCTCTATGTCTCTGTCGCTGTCTCTGTCCCTGTCTCAGTCTCTGTCTCTGTCTCTGTCTCTGTCTTCGTCTCTGTCTTTGCCTCCGTCTCTGTGTCTGTCTCTGCCACTGTCTGCGACGCTGTCTCTGTTTCTGTCTCTGTCTCTGTCTCTGTCTCTGTCTCTGTCTCTGTCTCTGTCTCTGTCTCTGTCTCTGTCTCTGTCTCTGTCTCTGTCTCTGTCTCTGCCTCTGTCTCTGTCCCTGTCCCTCTCCCTGGCCCTGTCGCTGTCTCTGTCTCTGTCTCTGTCTCTGTCCCTGTCCCTCTCCCTGGCCCTGTCTCTGTCTCCGTCCCTGTCTCTGCCGCTGTCTCTGTCTTTGTCTCTGTCTCAGTTTCTTTCACTGTCTCCGACTCTGTCTCTGTCTCTGTCTCCGTCTCTGTCCCTGGCTCTGTCTCTGTCTCTGTCTCTGTCTCTGTCTCTGTCTCTGTCTCTGTCTCTGTCTCTGTCTCTGTCTCTGTCTCTGTCTCTGTCTCTGTCTCTGTCTCTGTCTGTGTCTCTGTCTCTGTCTCCGTCCCTGTCTCTGCCGCTGTCTCTGTCTTTGTCTCCGTCTCTGTCTCTGTCTCTGTCTCTGTCTCTGTCTCTGTCTGTGTCTCTGCCTCTGTCTCGGTCATTGTCTCTGTCTCTGTCTCTGTCTCTGTCTCTGTCTCTGTCTCTGTCTCTGTGTCTCTGCCTCTGCATCTCTGTCTCTGTGTCTCTGCCTCTGCATCTCTGTCTCTGTGTCTCTGCCTCTGTCATTGTGTCTCGGTCTCTGTGAATCTCTCTCTCTCTGTCTCTGTCCCTGTCCCTCTCCATGTCCCTGTCTCTGTCTCTGTCTCTGTCTCTGTCACTGTCTCTGTCTGTGTCTCGGTCTCTGTCTCTGTCACTGTCTCTGTCTCTGTCTCTGTCTCTGTCTCTGTCCCCGTCGCCGTCTTCATCTCTGTCTCTGTCTCTGTCTCTGCCTCTGTCTCTGTCTCTGTCTCTGTCTCTGTCTCTGTCTCTGTTTATGTGTCTGCCTCTGTCTCTGTCTGCGACTCTGTCTCTGTTTCTGTCTCTGTCTCCGTCTCTGTCTCTGTCTCTGTCTCTGTCTCTGTCTCTGTCTCTGCATCTGTCTCTGTCCCTGTCCCTCTCCCTGGCCCTGTCGCTGTCTCTGTCTCTGTCTCTGTCCCTGTCCCTCTCCCTGGCCCTGTCTCCGTCTCTGTCTCTGTCTCTGCCGCTATCTCCGTCTCCGTCTCTGTCTCTGTCTCTGTCTCTGTCTCTGTCTCTGTCTCCGTCTCTGTCGCTGTCTCTCCCTCTGTCTCTGTCTCTGTCTCTGTCTCTGCCGCTATCTCCGTCTCCGTCTCTGTCGCTGTCTCGGTCTTTGTCTCCGTCTCTGTTTCTGTCTCTGTCTCTGTCTCTGTCTCTGTCTCTGTCTCTGTCTCTGTCTCTGTCTCTGTCTCTGTCCCTGCCTCCGTCTCTGTGTCTGTCTCTGCCACTGTCTGCGAATCTGTCTCTGTTTCTGTCTCTGTCTCTGTCTCTGTCTCTGTCTCTGCCTCTGTCTCAGTCCCTGTCCCTCTCCCTGGCCCTGTCGCTGTCTCTGTCTCTGCCTCTGTCCCTGTCCCTCTCCCGGGCCCTGTCTCCGTCTCTGTCTCTGTCTCTGCATCTGTCTCTGTCCCTGTCCCTCTCCCTGGCCCTTTCGCTGTCTCTGTCTCTGTCTCTGTCCCTGTCCCTCTCCCTGGCCCTGTCTCCGTCTCTGTCTCTGTCTCTGCCGCTATCTCCGTCTCCGTCTCTGTCTCTGTCTCTGTCTCTGCCTCTGTCTCTGTCTCTGTCTCTGTCTCTGTCTCCGTCCCTGTCTCTGCCGCTGTCTCTGTCTTTGTCTCTGTCTCAGTTTCTGTCACTGTCTCCGTCTCTGTCTCTGTCTCTGTCTCTGTCTCTGTCTCTGTCTCTGTCTCTGTCTCTGTCTCTGTCTCTGTCTCTGTCTCTGTCTCTGTCTCTGTCTCTGTCTCTGTCCCTGTCCCTGTCTCTGTCTGTGTCTCTGTCTCTGCCTCCGTCCCTGTCTCTGCCGCTGTCTCTGCCTTTGTCTCTGTCTCAGTTTCTGTCTCTGTCTCCGTCTCTGTCTCTGTCTCTGTCTCTGCCTCTGTGTCTGTCCCCGTATCTGTCTCTGTCTCTGTTTCTGTCTCTGTCTCTGTCTCTGTCCCTGCATCTGTCGCTGCATCTGTCTCCGTCTCTGTCTCTGTCTCTATCTCCATCTCTGTCTCTGTCTCTGACTCCGTCTCTGTCTCTGTCTCTGTCTCTGTCTCTGTCTCTGTCTCTGTCTCTGTCTCTGTCTCTGTCTCTGTCTCTGTCTCTGTCTCTGTCTCTGCCTCTGTCTCTGTCTCTGTGTCTCTGTCTCTGGGTCTGTATCTGCTTATGTGTCTGTCTCTGTCTCTGTCTCTGGGTCTCTGTCTGTGTGTCTCTGCATCTGTCTCTTTGTCTCTGTCTCTGCATCTCTGCCTCCGTGCCTATGTCTCTATGTCTCTGTCGCTGTCTCTGTCTCTGTCTCTGTCTCTGTCTCTGTCTCTGTCTCTGTCTCTGTGTCTGTCGCTGTCTCTCCCTCTTTCTCTGTCTCTGTCTCTGTCTGTGTCTCTGTCTCTGTCTCCGTCCCTGTCTCTGCCGCTGTCTCTGTCTTTGTCTCTGTCTCAGCTTCTGTCTCTGTCTCCGTCTCTGTCTCTGTCTCTGTCTCTGCCTCTGTCTCTGTCCCCGTATCTGTCTCCGTCTCCGACTCCATCTCTGTCTCTGTCTCTGCCTCCGTCTCTGTATCCGTCTGTGTCTCTGTCTCTGTCTCTGGGACTCTGTCTGTGTGGCTCTGCCTCTGTCTCTTTGTCTCTGTCTCTGCATCTCTGTCTCTGTGTTTCCGTCTCTGTGTCTCTGCCTCTGTCATTGTGTCTCGGTCTCTGTGAATCTCTCTGTCTCTGTGTCTGTCTCTGTGTCACTGTCTCTGGGTCTGTCTCTGTATATGTGTCTGTCTCTGTCTCTGTCTCTGGGTCTCTGTCTGTGTGTCTCTGCCTCTGTCTCTTTGTCTCTGTCTCTGCATCTTTGCCTCCGTGCCTATGTCTCTATGTCTCTGTCGCTGTCTCTGTCCCTGTCTCAGTCTCTGTCTCTGTCTCTGTCTCTGTCTTCGTCTCTGTCTCTGCCTCCATCTCTGTGTCTGTCTCGGCCACTGTCTGCGACGCTGTCTCTGTTTCTGTCTCTGTCTCTGTCTCTGTCTCTGTCTCTGTCTCTGTCTCTGTCTCTGTCTCTGTCTCTGTCTCTGTCTCTGTCTCTGTCTCTGCCTCTGTCTCTGTCCCTGTCCCTCTCCCTGGCCCTGTCGCTGTCTCTGTCTCTGTCTCTGTCCCTGTCCCTCTCCCTGGCCCTGTCTCTGTCTCCGTCCCTGTCTCTGCCGCTGTCTCTGTCTTTGTCTCTGTCTCAGTTTCTTTCACTGTCTCCGTCTCTGTCTCTGTCTCTGTCTCCGTCTCTGTCCCTGGCTCTGTCTCTGTCTCTGTCTCTGTCTCTGTCTCTGTCTCTGTCTGTGTCTCTGTCTGTGTCTCTGTCTCTGTCTCCGTCCCTGTCTCTGCCGCTGTCTCTGTCTTTGTCTCCGTCTCTGTCTCTGTCTCTGTCTCTGTCTCTGTCTCTGTCTGTGTCTCTGCCTCTGTCTCGGTCATTGTCTCTGTCTCTGTCTCTGTCTCTGTCTCTGTCTCTGTCTCTGTGTCTCTGCCTCTGCATCTCTGTCTCTGTGTCTCTGCCTCTGCATCTCTGTCTCTGTGTCTCTGCCTCTGTCATTGTGTCTCGGTCTCTGTGAATCTCTCTCTCTCTGTCTCTGTCCCTGTCCCTCTCCTTGTCCCTGTCTCTGTCTCTGTCTCTGTCTCTGTCACTGTCTCTGTCTGTGTCTCTGTCTCTGTCTCTGTCACTGTCTCTGTCTCTGTCTCTGTCTCTGTCTCTGTCCCCGTCGCCGTCTTCATCTCTGTCTCTGTCTCTGTCTCTGCCTCTGTCTCTGTCTCTGTCTCTGTCTCTGTCTCTGTCTCTGTTTATGTGTCTGTCTCTGTCTCTGTCTCTGGGACTCTGTCTGTGTGTCTCTGCCTCTGTCTCTTTGTCTCTGTCTCTGCATCTCTGCCTCCGTGCCTATGTCTCTATGTCTCTGTCTCTGTCTCTGCCTCTGTCTCTGTCTCTGTCTCTGCCTCCGTCTCTGTGTCTGTCTCTGCCACTGTCTGCGACTCTGTCTCTGTTTCTGTCTCTGTCTCCGTCTCTGTCTCTGTCTCTGTCTCTGTCTCTGTCTCTGTCTCTGTCTCTGCATCTGTCTCTGTCCCTGTCCCTCTCCCTGGCCCTGTCGCTGTCTCTGTCTCTGTCTCTGTCCCTGTCCCTCTCCCTGGCCCTGTCTCCGTCTCTGTCTCTGTCTCTGCCGCTATCTCCGTCTCCGTCTCTGTCTCTGTCTCTGTCTCTGTCTCTGTCTCTGTCTCTGTCTCTGTCTCCGTCTCTGTCGCTGTCTCTCCCTCTGTCTCTGTCTCTGCCTCTGTCTCTGCCGCTATCTCCGTCTCCGTCTCTGTCGCTGTCTCGGTCTTTGTCTCCGTGTCTGTTTCTGTCTCTGTCTCTGTCTCTGTCTCTGTCTCTGTCTCTGTCTCTGTCTCTGTCTCTGTCTCTGTCTCTGTCTCTGTCCCTGCCTCCGTCTCTGTGTCTGTCTCTGCCACTGTCTGCGAATCTGTCTCTGTTTCTGTCTCTGTCTCTGTCTCTGTCTCTGTCTCTGTCTCTGCCTCTGTCTCAGTCCCTGTCCCTCTCCCTGGCCCTGTCGCTGTCTCTGTCTCTGCCTCTGTCCCTGTCCCTCTCCCGGGCCCTGTCTCCGTCTCTGTCTCTGTCTCTGCATCTGTCTCTGTCCCTGTCCCTCTCCCTGGCCCTGTCGCTGTCTCTGTCTCTGTCTCTGTCCCTGTCCCTCTCCCTGGCCCTGTCTCCGTCTCTGTCTCTGTCTCTGCCGCTATCTCCGTCTCCGTCTCTGTCTCTGTCTCTGTCTCTGCCTCTGTCTCTGTCTCTGTCTCTGTCTCTGTCTCTGTCTCTGTTTCTGTCTCTGTCTCTGTCTCTGTCTCTGTCTCTGTCTCTGTCTCTGTCTCTGTCTCTGTCTCTGTCTCTGTCTCTGTCTCTGTCTCTGTCTCTGTCTCTGTCTCTGTCTCTGTCTCTGTCTCTGCCTCTGTCTCTGGCATGTCCATGTCGCTGTCTCTTCCTCTGTCGCTGTCTCCGTCTCTGTCCCTGGCTCTGTCTCTGCCTCTGTCTCTGTCTCCGTCTCTGTCGCTGTCTCGGTCTTTGTCTCCGTCTCTGTTTCTGTCTCTGTCTCTGTCTCTGTCTCTGTCTCTGTCTCTGTCTCTGTCTCTGTCTCTATGTTTGTCTCTGTCTCTGTCTCTGTCTCTGTCCCTGTCCCTGTCTCTGTCTGTGTCTCTGTCTCTGCCTCCGTCCCTGTCTCTGCCGCTGTCTCTGCCTTTGTCTCTGTCTCAGTTTCTGTCTCTGTCTCCGTCTCTGTCTCTGTCTCTGTCTCTGCCTCTGTGTCTGTCCCCGTATCTGTCTCTGTCTCTGTTTCTGTCTCTGTCTCTGTCTCTGTCCCTGCCTCTGTCGCTGCATCTGTCTCCGTCTCTGTCTCTGTCTCTATCTCCATCTCTGTCTCTGTCTCTGACTCCGTCTCTGTCTCTGTCTCTGTCTCTGTCTCTGTCTCGGTCTCTGTCTCTGTCTCTGTCTGTGTCTCTGCCTCTGTCTCTGTCTCTGTGTCTCTGTCTCTGGGTCTGTCTCTGCTTATGTGTCTGTCTCTGTCTCTGTCTCTGGGTCTCTGTCTGTGTGTCTCTGCCTCTGACTCTTTGTCTCTGTCTCTGCATCTCTTCCTCCGTGCCTATGTCTCTATGTCTCTGTCGCTGTCTCTGTCCCTGTCTCAGTCTCTGTCTCTGTCTCTGTCTCTGTCTCTGTGTCTGTCGCTGTCTCTCCCTCTTTCTCTGTCTCTGTCTCTGTCTGTGTCTCTGTCTCTGTCTCCGTCCCTGTCTCTGCCGCTGTCTCTGTCTTTGTCTCTGTCTCAGTTTCTGTCTCTGTCTCCGTCTCTGTCTCTGTCTCTGTCTCTGCCTCTGTCTCTGTCCCCGTATCTGTCTCCGTCTCCGACTCCATCTCTGTCTCTGTCTCTGCCTCCGTCTCTGTATCCGTCTGTGTCTCTGTCTCTGTCTCTGGGACTCTGTCTGTGTGGCTCTGCCTCTGTCTCTTTGTCTCTGTCTCTGCATCTCTGTCTCTGTGTTTCCGTCTCTGTGTCTCTGCCTCTGTCATTGTGTCTCGGTCTCTGTGAATCTCTCTGTCTCTGTGTCTGTCTCTGTGTCACTGTCTCTGGGTCTGTCTCTGTATATGTGTCTGTCTCTGTCTCTGTCTCTGGGTCTCTTTCTGTGTGTCTCTGCCTCTGTCTCTTTGTCTCTGTCTCTGCATCTTTGCCTCCGTGCCTATGTCTCTATGTCTCTGTCGCTGTCTCTGTCCCTGTCTCAGTCTCTGTCTCTGTCTCTGTCTCTGTCTTCGTCTCTGTCTCTGCCTCCGTCTCTGTGTCTGTCTCGGCCACTGTCTGCGACGCTGTCTCTGTTTCTGTCTCTGTCTCTGTCTCTGTCTCTGTCTCTGTCTCTGTCTCTGTCTCTGTCTCTGTCTCTGCCTCTGTCTCTGTCCCTGTCCCTCTCCCTGGCCCTGTCGCTGTCTCTGTCTCTGTCTCTGTCCCTGTCCCTCTCCCTGGCCCTGTCTCTGTCTCCGTCCCTGTCTCTGCCGCTGTCTCTGTCTTTGTCTCTGTCTCAGTTTCTTTCACTGTCTCCGTCTCTGTCTCTGTCTCTGTCTCCGTCTCTGTCCCTGGCTCTGTCTCTGTCTCTGTCTCTGTCTCTGTCTCTGTCTCTGTCTCTGTCTCTGTCTCTGTCTCTGTCTCTGTCTCTGTCTCTGTCTGTGTCTCTGTCTCTGTCTCCGTCCCTGTCTCTGCCGCTGTCTCTGTCTTTGTCTCCGTCCCTGTCTCTGTCTCTGTCTCTGTCTCTGTCTCTGTCTGTGTCTCTGCCTCTGTCTCGGTCATTGTCTCTGTCTCTGTCTCTGTCTCTGTCTCTGTCTCTGTCTCTGTCTCTGTGTCTCTGCCTCTGCATCTCTGTCTCTGTGTCTCTGCCTCTGCATCTCTGTCTCTGTGTCTCTGCCTCTGTCATTGTGTCTCGGTCTCTGTGAATCTCTCTCTCTCTGTCTCTGTCCCTGTCCCTCTCCTTGTCCCTGTCTCTGTCTCTGTCTCTGTCTCTGTCACTGTCTCTGTCTGTGTCTCTGTCTCTGTCTCTGTCACTGTCTCTGTCTCTGTCTCTGTCTCTGTCTCTGTCCCCGTCGCCGTCTTCATCTCTGTCTCTGTCTCTGTCTCTGCCTCTGTCTCTGTCTCTGTCTCTGTCTCTGTCTCTGTCTCTGTCTCTGTCTCTGTCTCTGGGACTCTGTCTGTGTGTCTCTGCCTCTGTCTCTTTGTCTCTGTCTCTGCATCTCTGCCTCCGTGCCTATGTCTCTATGTCTCTGTCTCTGTCTCTGCCTCTGTCTCTGTCTCTGTCTCTGCCTCCGTCTCTGTGTCTGTCTCTGCCACTGTCTGCGACTCTGTCTCTGTTTCTGTCTCTGTCTCCGTCTCTGTCTCTGTCTCTGTCTCTGTCCCTGTCCCTGTCTCTGTCTGTGTCTCTGTCTCTGCCTCCGTCCCTGTCTCTGCCGCTGTCTCTGCCTTTGTCTCTGTCTCAGTTTCTGTCTCTGTCTCCGTCTCTGTCTCTGTCTCTGTCTCTGCCTCTGTGTCTGTCCCCGTATCTGTCTCTGTCTCTGTTTCTGTCTCTGTCTCTGTCTCTGTCCCTGCCTCTGTCGCTGCATCTGTCTCCGTCTCTGTCTCTGTCTCTATCTCCATCTCTGTCTCTGTCTCTGACTCCGTCTCTGTCTCTGTCTCTGTCTCTGTCTCTGTCTCGGTCTCTGTCTCTGTCTCTGTCTGTGTCTCTGCCTCTGTCTCTGTCTCTGTGTCTCTGTCTCTGGGTCTGTCTCTGCTTATGTGTCTGTCTCTGTCTCTGTCTCTGGGTCTCTGTCTGTGTGTCTCTGCCTCTGACTCTTTGTCTCTGTCTCTGCATCTCTTCCTCCGTGCCTATGTCTCTATGTCTCTGTCGCTGTCTCTGTCCCTGTCTCAGTCTCTGTCTCTGTCTCTGTCTCTGTCTCTGTGTCTGTCGCTGTCTCTCCCTCTTTCTCTGTCTCTGTCTCTGTCTGTGTCTCTGTCTCTGTCTCCGTCCCTGTCTCTGCCGCTGTCTCTGTCTTTGTCTCTGTCTCAGTTTCTGTCTCTGTCTCCGTCTCTGTCTCTGTCTCTGTCTCTGCCTCTGTCTCTGTCCCCGTATCTGTCTCCGTCTCCGACTCCATCTCTGTCTCTGTCTCTGCCTCCGTCTCTGTATCCGTCTGTGTCTCTGTCTCTGTCTCTGGGACTCTGTCTGTGTGGCTCTGCCTCTGTCTCTTTGTCTCTGTCTCTGCATCTCTGTCTCTGTGTTTCCGTCTCTGTGTCTCTGCCTCTGTCATTGTGTCTCGGTCTCTGTGAATCTCTCTGTCTCTGTGTCTGTCTCTGTGTCACTGTCTCTGGGTCTGTCTCTGTATATGTGTCTGTCTCTGTCTCTGTCTCTGGGTCTCTTTCTGTGTGTCTCTGCCTCTGTCTCTTTGTCTCTGTCTCTGCATCTTTGCCTCCGTGCCTATGTCTCTATGTCTCTGTCGCTGTCTCTGTCCCTGTCTCAGTCTCTGTCTCTGTCTCTGTCTCTGTCTTCGTCTCTGTCTCTGCCTCCGTCTCTGTGTCTGTCTCGGCCACTGTCTGCGACGCTGTCTCTGTTTCTGTCTCTGTCTCTGTCTCTGTCTCTGTCTCTGTCTCTGTCTCTGTCTCTGTCTCTGTCTCTGCCTCTGTCTCTGTCCCTGTCCCTCTCCCTGGCCCTGTCGCTGTCTCTGTCTCTGTCTCTGTCCCTGTCCCTCTCCCTGGCCCTGTCTCTGTCTCCGTCCCTGTCTCTGCCGCTGTCTCTGTCTTTGTCTCTGTCTCAGTTTCTTTCACTGTCTCCGTCTCTGTCTCTGTCTCTGTCTCCGTCTCTGTCCCTGGCTCTGTCTCTGTCTCTGTCTCTGTCTCTGTCTCTGTCTCTGTCTCTGTCTCTGTCTCTGTCTCTGTCTCTGTCTCTGTCTGTGTCTCTGTCTCTGTCTCCGTCCCTGTCTCTGCCGCTGTCTCTGTCTTTGTCTCCGTCCCTGTCTCTGTCTCTGTCTCTGTCTCTGTCTCTGTCTGTGTCTCTGCCTCTGTCTCGGTCATTGTCTCTGTCTCTGTCTCTGTCTCTGTCTCTGTCTCTGTCTCTGTGTCTCTGCCTCTGCATCTCTGTCTCTGTGTCTCTGCCTCTGCATCTCTGTCTCTGTGTCTCTGCCTCTGTCATTGTGTCTCGGTCTCTGTGAATCTCTCTCTCTCTGTCTCTGTCCCTGTCCCTCTCCTTGTCCCTGTCTCTGTCTCTGTCTCTGTCTCTGTCACTGTCTCTGTCTGTGTCTCTGTCTCTGTCTCTGTCACTGTCTCTGTCTCTGTCTCTGTCTCTGTCTCTGTCCCCGTCGCCGTCTTCATCTCTGTCTCTGTCTCTGTCTCTGCCTCTGTCTCTGTCTCTGTCTCTGTCTCTGTCTCTGTCTCTGTCTCTGTTTATGTGTCTGTCTCTGTCTCTGTCTCTGGGACTCTGTCTGTGTGTCTCTGCCTCTGTCTCTTTGTCTCTGTCTCTGCATCTCTGCCTCCGTGCCTATGTCTCTATGTCTCTGTCTCTGTCTCTGCCTCTGTCTCTGTCTCTGTCTCTGCCTCCGTCTCTGTGTCTGTCTCTGCCACTGTCTGCGACTCTGTCTCTGTTTCTGTCTCTGTCTCCGTCTCTGTCTCTGTCTCTGTCTCTGTCTCTGTCTCTGTCTCTGTCCCTGTCTCTGCATCTGTCTCTGTCCCTGTCACTCTCCCTGGCCCTGTCGCTGTCTCTGTCTCTGTCTCTGTCCCTGTCCCTCTCCCTGGCCCTGTCTCCGTCTCTGTCTCTGTCTCTGCCGCTATGTCCGTCTCCGTCTCTGTCTCTGTCTCTGTCTCTGTCTCTGTCTCTGTCTCTGTCTCCGTCTCTGTCGCTGTCTCTCCCTCTGTCTCTGTCTCTGTCTCTGTCTCTGCCGCTATCTCCGTCTCCGTCTCTGTCGCTGTCTCGGTCTTCGTCTCCGTGTCTGTTTCTGTCTCTGTCTCTGTCTCTGTCTCTGTCTCTGTCTCTGTCTCTGTCTCTGTCTCTGTCTCTGTCTCTGTCCCTGCCTCCGTCTCTGTGTCTGTCTCTGCCACTGTCTGCGAATCTGTCTCTGTTTCTGTCTCTGTCTCTGTCTCTGTCTCTGTCTCTGTCTCTGTCTCTGCCTCTGTCTCAGTCCCTGTCCCTCTCCCTGGCCCTGTCGCTGTCTCTGTCTCTGCCTCTGTCCCTGTCCCTCTCCCGGGCCCTGTCCCCGTCTCTGTCTCTGTCTCTGCATCTGTCTCTGTCCCTGTCCCTCTCCCTGGCCCTGTCGCTGTCTCTGTCTCTGTCTCTGTCCCTGTCCCTCTCCCTGGCCCTGTCTCCGTCTCTGTCTCTGTCTCTGCCGCTATCTCCGTCTCCGTCTCTGTCTCTGTCTCTGTCTCTGCCTCTGTCTCTGTCTCTGTCTCTGTCTCTGTCTCCCTCCCTGTCTCTGCCGCTGTCTCTGTCTTTGTCTCTGTCTCAGTTTCTGTCACTGTCTCCGTCTCTGTCTCTGTCTCTGTCTCCGTCCCTGTCCCTGGCTCTGTCTCTGTCTCTGTCTCTGTCTCTGTCTCTGTCTCTGTCTCTGTCTCTGTCTCTGTCTCTGTCTCTGTCTCTGTCTCTGTCTCTGTCTCTGTCTCTGTCTCTGTCTCTGTCTCTGTCTCTGTCTCTGCCTCTGTCTCTGGCATGTCCATGTCGCTGTCTCTTCCTCTGTCGCTGTCTCCGTCTCTGTCCCTGGCTCTGTCTCTGCCTCTGTCTCTGTCTCTGTCTCTGTCGCTGTCTCGGTCTTTGTCTCCGTCTCTGTTTCTGTCTCTGTCTCTGTCTCTGTCTCTGTCTCTGTCTCTGTCTCTGTCTCTGTCTCTGTCTCTGTCTCTGTCTCTGTCTCTGTCTCTGTCTCTGTGTCTGTCTCTGTCTCTGTCTCTGTCTCTGTCCCTGTCCCTGTCTCTGTCTGTGTCTCTGTCTCTGCCTCCGTCCCTGTCTCTGCCGCTGTCTCTGCCTTTGTCTCTGTCTCAGTTTCTGTCTCTGTCTCCGTCTCTGTCTCTGTCTCTGTCTCTGCCTCTGTGTCTGTCCCCGTATCTGTCTCTGTCTCTGTTTCTGTCTCTGTCTCTGTCTCTGTCCCTGCCTCTGTCGCTGCATCTGTCTCCGTCTCTGTCTCTGTCTCTATCTCCATCTCTGTCTCTGTCTCTGACTCCGTCTCTGTCTCTGTCTCTGTCTCTGTCTCTGTCTCGGTCTCTGTCTCTGTCTCTGTCTGTGTATCTGCCTCTGTCTCTGTCTCTGTGTCTCTGTCTCTGGGTCTGTCTCTGCTTATGTGTCTGTCTCTGTCTCTGTCTCTGGGTCTCTGTCTGTGTGTCTCTGCCTCTGTCTCTTTGTCTCTGTCTCTGCATCTCTTCCTCCGTGCCTATGTCTCTATGTCTCTGTCGCTGTCTCTGTCCCTGTCTCAGTCTCTGTCTCTGTCTCTGTCTCTGTGTCTGTCTCTGTCTCTGTCTCTGTGTCTGTCTCTGTCACTGTCTCTGTCTCTGTCTCTGTCTCTGCCTCTGTCACTGCCTCTGTCTCTGTCTCTGTCTCTGTCTCTGTATCTGTCGCTGTCTCTTCGTCTGTCCCTGTCTCCGTCTCTGTCCCTGGCTCTGTCTCTGTCTCTGTCTCTGTCTCTGTCTCTGTCTCTGTCTCTGTCACTGTGCCTGTCGCTGTCTCTCCCTCTTTCTCTGTCTCTGTCTCTGTCTCCCTGTCTCTGTCTCTGCATCTCTGTCTCTGTCTCTGTCTCTCTCTCTGTCTCTGTCCCTGGCTCTGTCTCTGTCTCTGTCTCTGTCTCTGTCTCTGTCTCTGTCTCTGTCTCTGTCTCTGTCTCTGTCACTGCCTCTGTCTCTGGCTCTGTCTCTGTCGCTGTCTCTTCCTCTGTCTCTGTCTCCGTCTCTGTCTCTGGCTCTGTCTCTGCTTCTGTCTCTGTCTCCGTCTCTGTCGCTGTCTCGGTCTTTGTCTCCGTCTCTGTCTCTGTCTCTGCCTCTATCTCCGTCTCCGTCTCTGTCTCTGTTTCTGTCTCTGTCTCTGTCTCTGTCTCTGTCTCTGTCTCTGTCTCTGTCTCTGTCTCTGTCTCTGTCTCTGTCTCTGTCTCTGTCTCTGTCTCTGTCTCTGTCTCTGTCTCTGTCTCTGTCTCTGTCTCTGTCTCTGTCTCTGTCTCTGTCTCTGTGTCTGTCTCTGTCTCTGTCTCTGTCTCTGTCCCTGTCCCTGTCTCTGTCTGTGTCTCTGTCTCTGCCTCCGTCCCTGTCTCTGCCGCTGTCTCTGCCTTTGTCTCTGTCTCAGTTTCTGTCTCTGCCTCCGTCTCTGTCTCTGTCTCTGTCTCTGCCTCTGTGTCTGTCCCCGTATCTGTCTCTGTCTCTGTCTCTGCCTCTATCTCCGTCTCCGTCTCTGTCTCTGTTTCTGTCTCTGTCTCTGTCTCTGTCTCTGTCTCTGTCTCTGTCTCTGCCTCCGTCCCTGTCTCTGCCGCTGTCTCTGCCTTTGTCTCTGTCTCAGTTTCTGTCTCTGCCTCCGTCTCTGTCTCTGTCTCTATCTCCATCTCTGTCTCTGTCTCTGACTCCGTCTCTGTCTCTGTCTCTGTCTCTGTCTCTGTCTCTGTCTCGGTCTCTGTCTCTGTCTCTGTCTGTGTCTCTGCCTCTGTCTCTGTCTCTGGGTCTGTCTCTGCTTATGTGTCTGTCTCTGTCTCTGTCTCTGGGTCTCTGTCTGTGTGTCTCTGCCTCTGTCTCTTTGTCTCTGTCTCTGCATCTCTTCCTCCGTGCCTATGTCTCTATGTCTCTGTCGCTGTCTCTGTCCCTGTCTCAGTCTCTGTCTCTGTCTCTGTCTCTGTGTCTGTCTCTGTCTCTGTCTCTGTGTCTGTCTCTGTCACTGTCACTGTCTCTGTCTCTGTCTCTGCCTCTGTCACTGCCTCTGTCTCTGTCTCTGTCTCTGTCTCTGTATCTGTCGCTGTCTCTTCGTCTGTCCCTGTCTCCGTCTCTGTCCCTGGCTCTGTCTCTGTCTCTGTCTCTGTCTCTGTCTCTGTCTCTGTCTCTGTCACTGTGTCTGTCGCTGTCTCTCCCTCTTTCTCTGTCTCTGTCTCTGTCTGTGTCTCTGTCTCTGTCTCCGTCCCTGTCTCTGCCGCTGTCTCTGTCTTTGTCTCTGTCTCAGTTTCTGTCTCTGTCTCCGTCTCTGTCTCTGTCTCTGTCTCTGTCTCTGTCTCTGTCTCTGTCTCTGTCTCTGTCTCTGTCTCTGTCTCTGTCTCTGTCTCTGTCTCTATCTCTGTCACTGCCTCTGTCTCTGTCACTGCCTCTGTCTCTGTCTCTGTCTCTGTCTCCGTCTCTGTCTCTGTCTCTGTCTCTGTCTCTGTCTCTGTCTCTGTCTCTGTCTCTTTCTCTGTCTCTGTCTCTGTCTCTGTCTCTGTCTGTGTCTCTGTCTCTGTCTCCGTCCCTGTCTCTGCCGCTGTCTCTGTCTTTGTCTCTGTCTCAGTTTCTGTCACTGTCTCCGTCTCTGTCTCTGTCTCTGTCTCTGTCTCTGTCTCTGTCTCTGTCTCTGTCTCTGTCTCTGTCTCTGTCTGTGTCTGTGTCTCTGCCTCTGTCTCGGTCATTGTCTCTGTCTCTGTCTCTGTCTCTGTCTCTGTCTCTGTCTCTGTCTCTGTGTCTCTGCCTCTGCATCTCTGTCTCTGTGTCTCCGTCTCTGTGTCTCTGCCTCTGTCATTGTGTCTCGGTCTCTGTGAATCTCTCTCTCCCTGTCTCTGTCGCTGTCCCTCTCCTTGTCCCTGTCTCTGTCTCTGTCTCTGTCTCTGTCTGTGTCTCTGTCTCCGTCACTGTCTCTGTCTCTGTCTCTGTCTCTGTCTCTGTCTCTGTCACTGTCTCTGTCTCGGTCTCTGTCTCTGTCTCTGTCACTGTCTCTGTCTCTGTCTCTGTCTCTGTCTCTGTCTCTGTCTCTGTCTCTGTCTCTGTCTCTGTCTCTGTCTCTGTCTCTGTCTCTGTCTCCGTTTCTGTCTCTGTGTCTCTGTCTCTGGGTCTCTGCCTGTGTGTCTCTGCCTCTGTCTCTTTGTCTCTGTATCAGTTTCTCTGCCCCCGTGCCTATGTCTCTGTGTCTCTGTCTCTGTCTCTGTCTCCCTGTCTCTGTCTCTGCATCTCTGTCTCTGTCTCTGTCTCTCCCTCTGTCTCTGTCCCTGGCTCTGTCTCTGTCTCTGTCTCTGTCTCTGTCTCTGTCTCTGTCTCTGTCTCTGTCTCTGTCTCTGTCACTGCCTCTGTCTCTGGCTCTGTCTCTGTCGCTGTCTCTTCCTCTGTCTCTGTCTCCGTCTCTGTCCCTGGCTCTGTCTCTGCTTCTGTCTCTGTCTCCGTCTCTGTCGCTGTCTCGGTCTTTGTCTCCGTCTCTGTCTCTGTCTCTGCCTCTATCTCCGTCTCCGTCTCTGTCTCTGTCTCTGTCTCTGTCTCTGTCTCTGTCTCTGTCTCTGTCTCTGTCTCTGTCTCTGTCTCTGTCTCTGTCTCTGTCTCGGTCTCTGCCACTGCCTCCGCCTCTGTCTCTGTCTCTGTCTCTGTCTCTGTCTCTGTCTCTGTCTCTGTCTCTGTCTCTGTCTCTGTCTCTGTCTCGGTCTCTGTCACTGCCTCCGCCTCTGTCTCTATCTCTGTCTCTGTCTCTGTCTCTGTCTCTGTCTCTGTCTCTGTCTCTGTGTCTCTGTCTGTGGGTCTCTGTCTGAGTGTCTCTGCCTCTGTCTCCGTCTCTGTCTCTGTCCCTGCCTCTGTCTCTGGCTCTGTCTCTGTCGCTGTCTCTTCCTCTATCTCTGTCTCCGTCTCTGTCACTGCCTCCGCCTCTGTCTCTGTCTCTGTCTCTGTCTCTGTCTCTGTCTCTGTCTCTGTCTCTGTCTCTGTCTCTGTCTCTGTCTCGGTCTCTGTCACTGCCTCCGCCTCTGTCTCTGTCTCTGTCTCTGTCTCTGTCTCTGTCTCTGTCTCTGTCTCTGTCTCTGTGTCTCTGTCTCTGGGTCTCTGTCTGAGTGTCTCTGCCTCTGTCTCCGTCTCTGTCTCTGTCACTGCCTCTGTCTCTGGCTCTGTCTCTGTCGCTGTCTCTTCCTCTATCTCTGTCTCCGTCTCTGTCACTGCCTCTGTCTCTGCCTCTGTCTCTGTCTCTGTCCCTGGCTCTGTCTCTGTCTCTGTCTCAGTCTCTGTCTCTGTCTCTGTCTCTGTCTCTGTCTCTGTCTCTGTCTCTGTCTCTGTCTCTGTCTCTGTCTCTGTCTCTGTCTCTGTCTCTGTCTCTGTCTCTGTCTCTGTCTCTGTCTCTGTCTCTGTCTCTGTCTCTGTCTCTGTCTCTGTCTCTGTCTCTGTCTCTGTCTCTGTCTCTGTCTCTGTCTCTGTCTCTGTCTCTGTCTCTGCCTCTGTCTCCGTCCCTGTCTCTGCCGCTGTCTCTGTCTTTGTCTCTGTCTCAGTTTCTGTCACTGTCTCCGTCTCTGTCTCTGTCTCTGTCTCTGTCTCTGTCTGTGTCTCTGCCTCTGTCTCGGTCATTGTCTCTGTCTCTGTCTCTGTCTCTGTCTCTGTCTCTGTGTCTCTGCCTCTGCATCTCTGTCTCTGTGTCTCTGCCTCTGTCATTGTGTCTCGGTCTCTGTGAATCTCTCTCTCTCTGTCTCTGTCCCTGTCCCTCTCCTTGTCCCTGTCTCTGTCTCTGTCTCTGTCTCTGTCACTGTCTCTGTCTCTGTCTCTGTCACTGTCTCTGTCTCTGTCTCTGTCTCTGTCTCTGTCTCTGTCTCTGTCTCTGTCTCTGCCACTGTCTGCGACTCTGTCTCTGTTTCTGTCTCTGTCTCTGTCTCTGTCTCTGTCTCTGTCTCTGCCTCTGTCTCTGTCCCTGTCCCTCTCCCTGGCCCTGTCTCCGTCTCTGTCTCTGTCTCTGCCTCTATCTCCGTCTCCGTCTCTGTCTCTGTCTCTGTCTCTGTCTCTGTCTCTGTCTCTGTCTCTGCCTCTGTCTCTGTCTCTGTCTCTGTCTCTGTCTCTGTCTCTGTCTCTGTCTCTGTCTCTGTCTCTGTCTCTGTCTCTGTCTCTGTCTCTGTCTCTGTCTCTGTCTCTGTCTCTGTCTCTGTCTCTGTCTCTGTCTCTGTCTCTGCCTCTGTCCCTGTCCCTCTCCCTGGCCCTGTCTCCGTCTCTGTCACTCTCTCTGCCTCTATCTCCGTCTCCGTCTCTGTCTCTGTCTCTGTCTCTGTCTCTGTCTCTGTCTCTGTCTCTGTCTCTGTCTCTGTCTCTGTCTCTGTCTCTGTCTCTGTCTCTGTCTCTGTCTCTGTCTCTGTCTCTGTCTCTGTCTCTGTCGCTGTCTCTCCCTCTGTCTTCGTCTTTGTCTCCGTCCTTGTCTCCGTCTTTGTCTCCTGTACCTCTGCCTCCGACTTTGTCTCCTGCCCCTCTGTCTCTGTCTCTCTCTCTGTATCTGTCTCTGTGTCTTCCTCGGTCTGTGTCTCTGTATCCGCCTCTCTCTGTCTCTGTCTCTGTCTCTGTCTCCGTCTCTGTCGCTGTCTCGGTCTTTGTCTCCGTCTCTGTCCCTGTCTCAGTCTCTGTCTCTGTCTCTGTCTCTGTCTCTGCCTCTGTCTCTGTATCTGTCTCCGTCTCTGTCTCTGTCTCTGTCTCTGTCTCTGTCTCTGTCTCTGTCTCTGTCTCTGTCTCTGTCTCTGTCTCTGTCTCTGTCTCTGTCCCTGCCTCTGTCGCTGCATCTGTCTCCGTCTCTGTCTCTGTCTCTGCCTCTGTCTCCGTCTCTGTCGCTGTCTCGGTCTTTGTCTCCGTCTCTGTTTCTGTCTCTGTCTCTGTCTCTGTCTCTGTCTCTGTCACTGTCTCTGTCTCTGTCTCTGTCTCTGTCTCTGTCTCTGTCACTGTCTCTGTCTCTGTCTCTGTCTCTGTCTCTGTCTCTGTCTCTGTCTCTGTCTCTGTCTCTGTCTCCGTTTCTGTCTCTGTGTCTCTGTCTCTGGGTCTCTGCCTGTGTGTCTCTGCCTCTGTCTCTTTGTCTCTGTATCAGTTTCTCTGCCCCCGTGCCTATGTCTCTGTGTCTCTGTCTCTGTCTCTGTCTCCCTGTCTCTGTCTCTGCATCTCTGTCTCTGTCTCTGTCTCTGTCTCTCCCTCTGTCTCTGTCCCTGGCTCTGTCTCTGTCTCTGTCTCTGTCTCTGTCTCTGTCTCTGTCTCTGTCTCTGTCTCTGTCACTGCCTCTGTCTCTGGCTCTGTCTCTGTCGCTGTCTCTTCCTCTGTCTCTGTCTCCGTATCTGTCCCTGGCTCTGTCTCTGCTTCTGTCTCTGTCTCCGTCTCTGTCGCTGTCTCGGTCTTTGTCTCCGTCTCTGTCTCTGTCTCTGCCTCTATCTCCGTCTCCGTCTCTGTCTCTGTTTCTGTTTCTGTCTCTGTCTCTGTCTCTGTCTCTGTCTCTGTCTCTGTCTCTGTCTCTGTCTCTGTCTCTGTCTCTGTCTCTGTCTCTGTCTCTGTTTCTGTCTCTGTCTCTGTCTCTGTCTCTGTCTCTGTCTCTGTCTCTGTCTCTGTCTCTGTCTCTGTCTCTGTCTCTGTCTCTGTCTCGGTCTCTGTCACTGCCTCCGCCTCTGTCTCTGTCTCTGTCTCTGTCTCTGTCTCTGTCTCTGTCTCTGTCTCTGTCTCTGTCTCTGTCTCTGTCTCGGTCTCTGTCACTGCCTCCGCCTCTGTCTCTGTCTCTGTCTCTGTCTCTGTGTCTCTGTCTCTGGGTCTCTGTCTGAGTGTCTCTGCCTCTGTCTCCGTCTCTGTCTCTGTCACTGCCTCTGTCTCTGGCTCTGTCTCTGTCGCTGTCTCTTCCTCTATCTCTGTCTCCGTCTCTGTCACTGCCTCTGTCTCTGCCTCTGTCTCTGTCTCTGTCCCTGGCTCTGTCTCTGTCTCTGTCTCTGTCTCTGTCTCTGTCTCTGTCTCTGTCTCTGTCTCTGTCTCTGTCTCTGTCTCTGTCTCTGTCTCTGTCTCTGTCACTGCCTCTGTCTCTGTCTCTGTCTCTGTCTCTGTCTCTGTCTCTGTCTCTGTCTCTGTCTCTGTCTCTGTCTCTGTCTCTGTCTCTGTCTCTGTCTCTGTCTCTGTCTCTGTCTCTGTCTCTGTCTCCGTCCCTGTCTCTGCCGCTGTCTCTGTCTTTGTCTCTGTCTCAGTTTCTGTCACTGTCTCCGTCTCTGTCTCTGTCTCTGTCTCTGTCTCTGTCTGTGTCTCTGCCTCTGTCTCGGTCATTGTCTCTGTCTCTGTCTCTGTCTCTGTCTCTGTCTCTGTGTCTCTGCCTCTGCATCTCTGTCTCTGTGTCTCTGCCTCTGTCATTGTGTCTCGGTCTCTGTGAATCTCTCTCTCTCTGTCTCTGTCCCTGTCCCTCTCCTTGTCCCTGTCTCTGTCTCTGTCTCTGTCTCTGTCTCTGTCTCTGTCTCTGTCTCTGTCTCTCCCTCTGTCTCTGTCTCTGTCTCTGTCTCTGTCTCTGTCTCTGTCTCTGTCTCTGTCTCTGTCTCTGTCTCTGTCTCTGTCTCTGTCTCTGTCTCTGTCTCTGTCTCTGTCTCTGTCTCTGTCTCTGTCTCTGTCTCTGTCTCTGTCTCTGTCTCTGTCTCTGTCTCTGTCTCTGTCTCTGTCTCTGTCTCTGTCTCTGTCTCTGTCTCTGTCTCTGTCTCTGTCTCTGTCTCTGTCCCTGCCTCTGTCGCTGCATCTGTCTCCGTCTCTGTCTCTGTCTCTGCCTCTGTCTCCGTCTCTGTCGCTGTCTCGGTCTTTGTCTCCGTCTCTGTTTCTGTCTCTGTCTCTGTCTCTGTCTCTGTCTCTGTCACTGTCTCTGTCTCTGTCTCTGTCTCTGTCTCTGTCTCTGTCACTGTCTCTGTCTCTGTCTCTGTCTCTGTCTCTGTCTCTGTCTCTGTCTCTGTCTCTGTCTCTGTCTCCGTTTCTGTCTCTGTGTCTCTGTCTCTGGGTCTCTGCCTGTGTGTCTCTGCCTCTGTCTCTTTGTCTCTGTATCAGTTTCTCTGCCCCCGTGCCTATGTCTCTGTGTCTCTGTCTCTGTCTCTGTCTCCCTGTCTCTGTCTCTGCATCTCTGTCTCTGTCTCTGTCTCTGTCTCTCCCTCTGTCTCTGTCCCTGGCTCTGTCTCTGTCTCTGTCTCTGTCTCTGTCTCTGTCTCTGTCTCTGTCTCTGTCTCTGTCTCTGTCACTGCCTCTGTCTCTGGCTCTGTCTCTGTCGCTGTCTCTTCCTCTGTCTCTGTCTCCGTATCTGTCCCTGGCTCTGTCTCTGCTTCTGTCTCTGTCTCCGTCTCTGTCGCTGTCTCGGTCTTTGTCTCCGTCTCTGTCTCTGTCTCTGCCTCTATCTCCGTCTCCGTCTCTGTCTCTGTTTCTGTTTCTGTCTCTGTCTCTGTCTCTGTCTCTGTCTCTGTCTCTGTCTCTGTCTCTGTCTCTGTCTCTGTCTCTGTCTCTGTCTCTGTCTCTGTTTCTGTCTCTGTCTCTGTCTCTGTCTCTGTCTCTGTCTCTGTCTCTGTCTCTGTCTCTGTCTCTGTCTCTGTCTCTGTCTCTGTCTCGGTCTCTGTCACTGCCTCCGCCTCTGTCTCTGTCTCTGTCTCTGTCTCTGTCTCTGTCTCTGTCTCTGTCTCTGTCTCTGTCTCTGTCTCTGTCTCGGTCTCTGTCACTGCCTCCGCCTCTGTCTCTGTCTCTGTCTCTGTCTCTGTGTCTCTGTCTCTGGGTCTCTGTCTGAGTGTCTCTGCCTCTGTCTCCGTCTCTGTCTCTGTCACTGCCTCTGTCTCTGGCTCTGTCTCTGTCGCTGTCTCTTCCTCTATCTCTGTCTCCGTCTCTGTCACTGCCTCTGTCTCTGCCTCTGTCTCTGTCTCTGTCCCTGGCTCTGTCTCTGTCTCTGTCTCTGTCTCTGTCTCTGTCTCTGTCTCTGTCTCTGTCTCTGTCTCTGTCTCTGTCTCTGTCTCTGTCTCTGTCACTGCCTCTGTCTCTGTCTCTGTCTCTGTCTCTGTCTCTGTCTCTGTCTCTGTCTCTGTCTCTGTCTCTGTCTCTGTCTCTGTCTCTGTCTCTGTCTCTGTCTCCGTCCCTGTCTCTGCCGCTGTCTCTGTCTTTGTCTCTGTCTCAGTTTCTGTCACTGTCTCCGTCTCTGTCTCTGTCTCTGTCTCTGTCTCTGTCTGTGTCTCTGCCTCTGTCTCGGTCATTGTCTCTGTCTCTGTCTCTGTCTCTGTCTCTGTCTCTGTGTCTCTGCCTCTGCATCTCTGTCTCTGTGTCTCTGCCTCTGTCATTGTGTCTCGGTCTCTGTGAATCTCTCTCTCTCTGTCTCTGTCCCTGTCCCTCTCCTTGTCCCTGTCTCTGTCTCTGTCTCTGTCTCTGTCTCTGTCTCTGTCTCTGTCTCTGTCTCTCCCTCTGTCTCTGTCTCTGTCTCTGTCTCTGTCTCTGTCTCTGTCTCTGTCTCTGTCTCTGTCTCTGTCTCTGTCTCTGTCTCTGTCTCTGTCTCTGTCTCTGTCTCTGTCTCTGTCTCTGTCTCTGTCTCTGTCTCTGTCTCTGTCTCTGTCTCTGTCTCTGTCTCTGTCTCTGTCTCTGTCTCTGTGTCTCTGTCTCTGGGTCTGTCTCTGTTTATGTGTCTGTCTCTGTCTCTGTCTCTGGGTCTCTGTCTGTGTGTCTCTGCCTCTGTCTCTTTGTCTCTGTCTCTGCATCTCTGCCTCCGTGCCTATGTCTCTATGTCTCTGTCGCTGTCTCTGTCCCTGTCTCAGTCTCTGTCTCTGTCTCTGTCTCTGTCTCTGTCTCTGTCTCTGTCTCTGTCTCTGTCTCCCTGTCTCTGTCTCAGTCTCTCTCTCTGTCTCTGTCTCTGTCTCTGTCTCTGTCTCGGTCTCTGTCCCTGCCTCTGTCGCTGCATCTGTCTCCGTCTCTGTCTCTGTCTCTATCTCCGTCTCTGTCTCCGTCTCTGACTCCGTCTCTGTCTCTGTCTCTGTCTCCGTCTCTGTCTCTGTCTCTGTCTCTGTCTCTGTCTCTGTCTCTGGGTCTCTGTCTGTGTGTCTCTGCCTCTGTCTCTTTGTCTCTGTCTCTGCATCTCTGCCCCCGTGCCTATGTCTTTGTGTCTCTGCCTCTGCATCTGCCTCTGTCTCTGTCTCTGTCTCTGTCCCTGTCTCTGTCTCTGTCGCTGCCACTGTCTCTTCCTCTGTCTCTGTCTCCGTCTCTGTCCCTGACTCTGTCTCTGCCTCTGTCTACGTCTCTATCTCTGTCTCGGTCTCTGTCTCTGTCTCTGTCTCTGTCTCTGTCTCTGTCTCTGTCTCTGCCTCTGTCTCTGTCTCTGTGTCTCTGCCTCTGCATCTCTGTCTCTGTGTCTCCGTCTCTGTGTCTCTGCCTCTGTCATTGTGTCTCGGTCTCTGTGAATCTCTCTCTCCCTGTCTCTGTCGCTGTCCCTCTCCTTGTCCCTGTCTCTGTCTCTGTCTCTGTCTCTGTCTCTGTCTGTGTCTCTGTCTCTGTCACTGTCTCTGTCTCTGTCTCTGTCTCTGTCTCTGTCTCTGTCTCTGTCTCTGTCTCTGTCTCTGTCACTGTCTCTGTCTCTGTCTCTGTCTCTGTCTCTGTCACTGTCTCTGTCTCTGTCTCTGTCTCTGTCTCTGTCTCTGTCTCTGTCTCTGTCTCTGTCTCTGTCTCTGTCTCTGTCTCTGTCTCTGTCTCTGTCTCCGTTTCTGTCTCTGTGTCTCTGTCTCTGGGTCTCTGCCTGTGTGTCTCTGCCTCTGTCTCTTTGTCTCTGTATCAGTTTCTCTGCCTCCGTGCCTATGTCTCTGTGTCTCTGTCTCTTTCTCTGTCTCCCTGTCTCTGTCTCTGCATCTCTGTCTCTGTCTCTGTCTCTCCCTCTGTCTCTGTCCCTGGCTCTGTCTCTGTCTCTGTCTCTGTCTCTGTCTCTGTCTCTGTCTCTGTCTCTGTCTCTGTCTCTGTCTCTGTCTCTGTCTCTGTCTCTGTCTCTGTCTCTGTCTCTGTCTCTGTCTCTGTCTCTGTCTCTGTCTCTGTCTCTGTCTCTGTCTCTGTCTCTGTCTCTGTCTCTGTCTCTGTCTCTGTCTCTGTCTCTGTCTCTGTCTCTGTCTCTGTCTCTGTCTCTGTGTCTCTGTCTCTGGGTCTCTGCCTGTGTGTCTCTGCCTCTGTCTCTTTGTCTCTGTATCAGTTTCTCTCCCTCCGTGCCTATGTCTCTGTGTCTCTGTCTCTGTCTCTGTCTCCCTGTCTCTGTCTCTGCATCTCTGTCTCTGTCTCTGTCTCTCCCTCTGTCTCTGTCTCTGTCTCTGTCTCTGTCTCTGTCTCTGTCTCTGTCTCTGTCTCCTTGTCTCTGTCTCTGCATCTCTGTCTCTGTCTCTGCCTCTGTCTCTGTCACTGTCTCCGTCTCTGGCTCTGTCCCTGTCTCTGTCCCCGTCGCCGTCTTCATCTCTGTCTCTGTCTCTGTCTCTGCCTCTGTCTCTGTCTCTGTCTCTGTCTCTGTCTCTGTCTCTGTCTCTGTTTATGTGTCTGTCTCTGTCTCTGTCTCTGGGACTCTGTCTGTGTGTCTCTGCCTCTGTCTCTTTGCCTCTGTCTCTGCATCTCTGCCTCCGTGCCTATGTCTCTATGTCTCTGTCTCTGTCTCTGCCTCTGTCTCTGTCTCTGCCTCCGACTCTGTCTCTGTCTCTGTCTCTGTCTCTGTCTCTGTCTCTGTCTCTGTCTCTGTCTCTGTCTCTGCCTCTGTCTCTGTCCCTGTCCCTCTCCCTGGCCCTGTCGCTGTCTCTGTCTCTGTCTCTGTCCCTGTCCCTCTCCCTGGCCCTGTCTCCGCCTCTGTCTCTGTCTCTGCCGCTATCTCCGTCTCCGTCTCTGTCTCTGTCTCTGTCTCTGTCTCTGTCTCCGTCTCTGTCGCTGTCTCTCCCTCTGTCTCTGTCTCTGTCTCTGTCTCTGTGTCTCTGCCTCTGCATCTCTGTCTCTGTGTCTCCGTCTCTGTGTCTCTGCCTCTGTCATTGTGTCTCGGTCTCTGTGAATCTCTCTCTCTCTGTCTCTGTCCCTGTCCCTCTCCTTGTCCCTGTCTCTGTCTCTGTCTCTGTCTCTGTCTCTGTCTCTGTCTCTGTCT
Source organism: Megachile willughbiella (assembly GCA_945859595.2). Classification (NCBI taxonomy): domain Eukaryota; kingdom Metazoa; phylum Arthropoda; class Insecta; order Hymenoptera; family Megachilidae; genus Megachile; species Megachile willughbiella. The sequence continues at coordinate 114,653 of CAMAOD020000168.1, forward strand.
CTGTCTCTGTCTCTGTCTCTGTCTCTGTCTCTGTCTCTGTCTCTGTCTCTGTCTCTGTCTCTGTCCCTGCCTCCGTCTCTGTGTCTGTCTCTGCCACTGTCTGCGACTCTGTCTCTGTTTCTGTCTCTGTCTCTGTCTCTGTCTCTGTCTCTGTCCCTGCCTCCGTCTCTGTGTCTGTCTCTGCCACTGTCTGCGACTCTGTCTCTGTTTCTGTCTTTGTCTCTGTCTCTGTCTCTGTCTCTGTCTCTGCCTCTGTCTCAGTCCCTGTCCCTCTCCCTGGCCCTGTCGCTGTCTCTGTCTCTGCCTCTGTCCCTGTCCCTCTCCCTGGCCCTGTCTCCGTCTCTGTCTCTCTCTCTGCCTCTATCTCTGTCTCCGTCTCTGTCTCTGTCTCTGTCTCTGTCTCTGTCTCTGTCTCTGTCTCTGTCTCTGTCTCTGTCTCTGTCTCTGTCTCTGTCTCTGTCTCTGTCTCTGTCTCTGTCTCTGTCTCTGTCTCTGTCTCTGTCTCTGTCGCTGTCTCTCCCTCTGTCTTCGTCTTTGTCTCCGTCCTTGTCTCCGTCTTTGTCTCCTGTACCTCTGCCTCCGACTTTGTCTCCTGCCCCTCTGTCTCTGTCTCTCTCTCTGTATCTGTCTCTGTGTCTTCCTCGGTCTGTGTCTCTGTATCCGCCTCTCTCTGTCTCTGTCTCTGTCTCTGTCTCCGTCTCTGTCGCTGTCTCGGTCTTTGTCTCCGTCTCTGTCCCTGTCTCAGTCTCTGTCTCTGTCTCTGTCTCTGTCTCTGCCTCTGTCTCTGTATCTGTCTCCGTCTCTGTCTCTGTCTCTGTCTCTGTCTCTGTCTCTGTCTCTGTCTCTGTCTCTGTCTCTGTCTCTGTCTCTGTCTCTGTCCCTGCCTCTGTCGCTGCATCTGTCTCCGTCTCTGTCTCTGTCTCTGCCTCTGTCTCCGTCTCTGTCGCTGTCTCGGTCTTTGTCTCCGTCTCTGTTTCTGTCTCTGTCTCTGTCTCTGTCTCTGTCTCTGTCTCTGTCTCTGTCACTGTCTCTGTCTCTGTGTCTGTCTCTGTCTCTGTCTCTGTCTCTGTCTCTGTCTCTGTCTCTGTCTCTGTCTCTGTCTGTGTCTCTGTCTCTGTCTCCGTCCCTGTCTCTGCCGCTGCCTCTGTCTTTGTCTCTGTCTCCGTCTCTGTCTCTGTCTCTGTCTCTGCCTCTGTCTCTGTCCCCGTATCTGTCTCCGTCTCCGACTCCATCTCTGTCTCTGTCTCTGCCTCCGTCTCTGTATCCGTCTGTGTCTCTGTCTCTGGGTCTCTGTCTGTGTGGCTCTGCCTCTGCATCTCTGTCTCTGTGTCTCCGTCTCTGTGTCTCTGCCTCTGTCATTGTGTCTCGGTCTCTGTGAATCTCTCTCTCCCTGTCTCTGTCGCTGTCCCTCTCCTTGTCCCTGTCTCTGTCTCTGTCTCTGTCTCTGTCTGTGTCTCTGTCTCTGTCACTGTCTCTGTCTCTGTCTCTGTCTCTGTCTCTGTCTCTGTCTCTGTCTCTGTCTCTGTCTGTGTCACTGTCTCTGTCTCTGTCTCTGTCTCTGTCTCTGTCACTGTCTCTGTCTCTGTCTCTGTCTCTGTCTCTGTCTCTGTCTCTGTCTCTGTCTCTGTCTCTGTCTCTGTCTCCGTTTCTGTCTCTGTGTCTCTGTCTCTGGGTCTCTGCCTGTGTGTCTCTGCCTCTGTCTCTTTGTCTCTGTATCAGTTTCTCTGCCTCCGTGCCTATGTCTCTGTGTCTCTGTCTCTGTCTCTGTCTCCCTGTCTCTGTCTCTGCATCTCTGTCTCTGTCTCTGTCTCTCCCTCTGTCTCTGTCCCTGGCTCTGTCTCTGTCTCTGTCTCTGTCTCTGTCTCTGTCTCTGTCTCTGTGTCTCTGTCTCTGGGTCGGTCTCTGTTTATGTGTCTGTCTCTGTCTCTGTCTCTGGGTCTCTGTCTGTGTGTCTCTGCCTCTGTCTCTTTGTCTCTGTCTCTGCATCTCTGCCTCCGTGCCTATGTCTCTATGTCTCTGTCGCTGTCTCTGTCCCTGTCTCAGTCTCTGTCTCTGTCTCTGTCTCTGTCTCTGTCTCTGTCTCTGTCTCTGTCTCTGTCTCTGTCTCCCTGTCTCTGTCTCTGTCTCTCTCTCTGTCTCTGTCTCTGTCTCTGTCTCTGTCTCGGTCTCTGTCCCTGCCTCTGTCGCTGCATCTGTCTCCGTCTCTGTCTCTGTCTCTATCTCCGTCTCTGTCTCCGTCTCTGACTCCGTCTCTGTCTCTGTCTCTGTCTCCGTCTCTGTCTCTGTCTCTGTCTCTGTCTCTGTCTCTGTCTCTGTCTCTGTCTCTGGGTCTCTGTCTGTGTGCCTCTGCCTCTGTCTCTTTGTCTCTGTATCAGTTTCTCTGCCTCCGTGCCTATGTCTCTGTGTCTCTGTCTCTGTCTCTGTCTCCCTGTCTCTGTCTCTGCATCTCTGTCTCTGTCTCTGTCTCTCCCTCTGTCTCTGTCCCTGGCTCTGTCTCTGTCTCTGCCTCTGTCTCTGTCTCTGTGTCTCTGCCTCTGCATCTCTGTCTCTGTGTCTCCGTCTCTGTGTCTCTGCCTCTGTCATTGTGTCTCGGTCTCTGTGAATCTCTCTCTCCCTGTCTCTGTCGCTGTCCCTCTCCTTGTCCCTGTCTCTGTCTCTGTCTCTGTCTCTGTCTGTGTCTCTGTCTCTGTCACTGTCTCTGTCTCTGTCTCTGTCTCTGTCTCTGTCTCTGTCTCTGTCTCTGTCTCTGTCACTGTCTCTGTCTCTGTCTCTGTCTCTGTCTCTGTCACTGTCTCTGTCTCTGTCTCTGTCTCTGTCTCTGTCTCTGTCTCTGTCTCTGTCTCTGTCTCTGTCTCTGTCTCCGTTTCTGTCTCTGTGTCTCTGTCTCTGGGTCTCTGCCTGTGTGTCTCTGCCTCTGTCTCTTTGTCTCTGTATCAGTTTCTCTGCCTCCGTGCCTATGTCTCTGTGTCTCTGTCTCTGTCTCTGTCTCTCCTTCTGTCTCTGTCCCTGGCTCTGTCTCTGTCTCTGTCTCTGTCTCTGTCTCTGTCTCTGTCTCTGTCTCTGTCTCTGTCTCTGTCTCTGTCTCTGTCTCTGTCTCTGTCTCTGTCTCTGTCACTGCCTCTGTCTCTGGCTCTGTCTCTGTCGCTGTCTCTTCCTCTGTCTCTGTCTCCGTCTCTGTCACTGCCTCTGTCTCTGCCTCTGTCTCTGTCTCTGTCCCTGGCTCTGTCTCTGTCTCTGTCTCTGTCTCTGTCTCTGTCTCTGTCTCTGTCTCTGTCTCTGTCTCTGTCTCTGTCTCTGTCTCTGTCTCTGTCTCTGTCTCTGTCTCTGTCTCTGTCTCTGTCTGTGTCTCTGTCTCTGTCACTGTCTCTGTCTCTGTCTCTGTCTCTGTCTCTGTCTCTGTCTCTGTCTCTGTCTCTGTCACTGTCTCTGTCTCTGTCTCTGTCTCTGTCTCTGTCACTGTCTCTGTCTCTGTCTCTGTCGCTGTCTCTGTCTCTGTCTCTGTCTCTGTCTCTGTCTCTGTCTCTGTCTCTGTCTCCGTTTCTGTCTCTGTGTCTCTGTCTCTGGGTCTCTGCCTGTGTGTCTCTGCCTCTGTCTCTTTGTCTCTGTATCAGTTTCTCTGCCTCCGTGCCTATGTCTCTGTGTCTCTGTCTCTGTCTCTGTCTCTCCTTCTGTCTCTGTCCCTGGCTCTGTCTCTGTCTCTGTCTCTGTCTCTGTCTCTGTCTCTGTCTCTGTCTCTGTCTCTGTCTCTGTCTCTGTCTCTGTCTCTGTCTCTGTCTCTGTCTCTGTCACTGCCTCTGTCTCTGGCTCTGTCTCTGTCGCTGTCTCTTCCTCTGTCTCTGTCTCCGTCTCTGTCACTGCCTCTGTCTCTGCCTCTGTCTCTGTCTCTGTCCCTGGCTCTGTCTCTGTCTCTGTCTCTGTCTCTGTCTCTGTCTCTGTCTCTGTCTCTGTCTCTGTCTCTGTCTCTGTCTCTGTCTCTGTCTCTGTCTCTGTCTCTGTCTCTGTCTCTGTCTCTGTCTCTGTCTCTGTCTCTGTCTCTGTCTCTGTCTCTGTCTCTGTCTCTGTCTCTGTCTCTGTCTCTGTCTGTGTCTCTGCCTCTGTCTCGGTCATTGTCTCTGTCTCTGTCTCTGTCTCTGTCTCTGTCTCTGTGTCTCTGCCTCTGCATCTCTGTCTCTGTGTCTCTGCCTCTGTCATTGTGTCTCGGTCTCTGTGAATCTCTCTCTCTCTGTCTCTGTCCCTGTCCCTCTCCTTGTCCCTGTCTCTGTCTCTGTCTCTGTCTCTGTCTCTGTCTCTGTCACTGTCTCTGTCTTTGTATCTGTCTCTGTCTCTGTCACTGTCTCTGTCTCTGTCTCTGTCTCTGTCTCTGTCTCTGTCTCTGTCTCTGTCTCTGTCTCTGTCTCTGTCTCTGTCTCTGTCTCTGTCTCTGTCTCTGTCTCTGTCTCTGTCTCTGTCTCTGTCTCTGTCTCTGTCTCTGTCTCTGTCTCTGTCTCTGTGTCTCTGTCTCTGGGTCTCTGCCTGTGTGTCTCTGCATCTGTCTCTTTGTCTCTGTATCAGTTTCTCTCCCTCCGTGCCTATGTCTCTGTGTCTCTGTCTCTGTCTCTGTCTCCCTGTCTCTGTCTCTGCATCTCTGTCTCTGTCTCTGTCTCTCCCTCTGTCTCTGTCTCTGTCTCTGTCTCTGTCTCTGTCTCTGTCTCTGTCTCTGTCTCTGTGTCTCTGTCTCTGGGTCTGTCTCTGTTTATGTGTCTGTCTCTGTCTCTGTCTCTGGGTCTCTGTCTGTGTGTCTCTGCCTCTGTCTCTTTGTCTCTGTCTCTGCATCTCTGCCTCCGTGCCTATGTCTCTATGTCTCTGTCGCTGTCTCTGTCCCTGTCTCAGTCTCTGTCTCTGTCTCTGTCTCTGTCTCTGTCTCTGTCTCTGTCTCTGTCTCTGTCTCTGTCTCCCTGTCTCTGTCTCTGTCTCTCTCTCTGTCTCTGTCTCTGTCTCTGTCTCTGTCTCGGTCTCTGTCCCTGCCTCTGTCGCTGCATCTGTCTCCGTCTCTGTCTCTGTCTCTGTCTCTGTCTCTGTCTCTGTCTCTGTCTCTGGGTCTCTGTCTGTGTGTCTCTGCCTCTGTCTCTTTGTCTCTGTCTCTGCATCTCTGCCCCCGTGCCTATGTCTTTGTGTCTCTGCCTCTGCATCTGCCTCTGTCTCCGTCTCTGTCTCTGTCTCTGTGTCTCTGCCTCTGCATCTCTGTCTCTGTGTCTCCGTCTCTGTGTCTCTGCCTCTGTCATTGTGTCTCGGTCTCTGTGAATCTCTCTCTCCCTGTCTCTGTCGCTGTCCCTCTCCTTGTCCCTGTCTCTGTCTCTGTCTCTGTCTCTGTCTGTGTCTCTGTCTCTGTCACTGTCTCTGTCTCTGTCTCTGTCTCTGTCTCTGTCTCTGTCTCTGTCTCTGTCTCTGTCTCTGTCACTGTCTCTGTCTCTGTCTCTGTCTTTGTCTCTATCACTGTCTCTGTCTCTGTCTCTGTCTCTGTCTCTGTCTCTGTCTCTGTCTCTGTCTCTGTCTCTGTCTCCGTTTCTGTCTCTGTGTCTCTGTCTCTGGGTCTCTGCCTGTGTGTCTCTGCCTCTGTCTCTTTGTCTCTGTATCAGTTTCTCTGCCTCCGTGCCTATGTCTCTGTGTCTCTGTCTCTGTCTCTGTCTCCCTGTCTCTGTCTCTGCATCTCTGTCTCTGTCTCTGTCTCTCCCTCCGTCTCTGTCACTGCCTCTGTCTCTGTCTCTGTCTCTGTCTCTGTCTCTGTCTCTGTCTCTGTCTCTGTCTCTGTCTCTGTCTCTGTCTCTGTCTCTGTCTCTGTCTCTGTCTCTGTCTCTGTCTCTGTCTCTGTGTCTCTGTCTCTGGGTCTCTGCCTGTGTGTCTCTGCCTCTGTCTCTTTGTCTCTGTATCAGTTTCTCTGCCTCCGTGCCTATGTCTCTGTGTCTCTGTCTCTGTCTCTGTCTCTCCCTCTGTCTCTGTCCCTGGCTCTGTCTCTGTCTCTGTCTCTGTCTCTGTCTCTGTCTCTGTCTCTGTCTCTGTCTCTGTCTCTGTCTCTGTCTCTGTCTCTGTCTCTGTCTCTGTCTCTGTCTCTGTCTCTGTCTCTGTCTCTGTCTCTGTCTCTGTCTCTGTCTCTGTCTCTGTCTCTGTCTCTGTCACTGCCTCTGTCTCTGGCTCTGTCTCTGTCGCTGTCTCTTCCTCTGTCTCTGTCTCCGTCTCTGTCACTGCCTCTGTCTCTGTCTCTGTCTCTGTCTCTGTCTCTGTCTCTGTCTCTGTCTCTGTCTCTGTCTCTGTCTCTGTCTCTGTCTCTGTCTCTGACTCTGTCTCTGTCTCTGTCTCTGTCTCTGTCTCTGTCTCTGCTCTGTCTCTGTCTCTGTCTCTGTCTCTTTCTCTGTCTCTGTCTCTGTCTCTGTCTGTGTCTCTGTCTCTGTCTCCGTCCCTGTCTCTGCCGCTGTCTCCGTCCCTGTCTCTGCCGCTGTCTCTGTCTTTGTCTCTGTCTCAGTTTCTGTCACTGTCTCCGTCTCTGTCTCTGTCTCTGTCTCTGTCTCTGTCTCTGTCTCTGTCTCTGTCTCTGTCTCTGTCTCTGTCTCTGTCTGTGTCTGTGTTTCTGCCTCTGTCTCGGTCATTGTCTCTGTCTCTGTCTCTGTCTCTGTCTCTGTCTCTGTCTCTGTCTCTGTCTCTGTGTCTCTGCCTCTGCATCTCTGTCTCTGTGTCTCCGTCTCCGTCTCTGTCTCCGTCTCTGTCTCTGTCTCTGTCTCTGTCTCTGTCTCCGTCTCTGTCGCTGTCTCTCCCTCTGTCTCTGTCTCTGTCTCTGTCTCTGTGTCTCTGCCTCTGCATCTCTGTCTCTGTGTCTCCGTCTCTGTGTCTCTGCCTCTGTCATTGTGTCTCGGTCTCTGTGAATCTCTCTCTCTCTGTCTCTGTCCCTGTCCCTCTCCTTGTCCCTGTCTCTGTCTCTGTATCTGTCTCTGTCTCTTTCTCTGTCTCTGTCTCTGTCTCTGTCTGTGTCTCTGTCTCTGTCTCCGTCCCTATCTCTGCCGCTGTCTCTGTCTTTGTCTCTGTCTCAGTTTCTGTCACTGTCTCCGTCTCTGTCTCTGTCTCTGTCTCTGTCTCTGTCTCTGTCTCTGTCTCTGTCTCTGTCTCTGTCTCTGTCTCTGTCTCTGTCTCTGTCTCTGTCTCTGTCTCTGTCTGTGTCTGTGTTTCTGCCTCTGTCTCGGTCATTGTCTCTGTCTCTGTCTCTGTCTCTGTCTCTGTCTCTGTCTCTGTCTCTGTGTCTCTGCCTCTGCATCTCTGTCTCTGTGTCTCCGTCTCTGTGTCTCTGCCTCTGTCATTGTGTCTCGGTCTCTGTGAATCTCTCTCTCCCTGTCTCTGTCGCTGTCCCTCTCCTTGTCCCTGTCTCTGTCTCTGTCTCTGTCTCTGTCTGTGTCTCTGTCTCTGTCACTGTCTCTGTCTCTGTCTCTGTCTCTGTCTCTGTCTCTGTCTCTGTCTCTGTCTCTGTCTCTGTCTCTGTCACTGTCTCTGTCTCTGTCTCTGTCTCTGTCTCTGTCTCTGTCTCTATCACTGTCTCTGTCTCTGTCTCTGTCTCTGTCTCTGTCTCTGTCTCTGTCTCTGTCTCTGTCTCTGTCTCCGTTTCTGTCTCTGTGTCTCTGTCTCTGGGTCTCTGCCTGTGTGTCTCTGCCTCTGTCTCTTTGTCTCTGTATCAGTTTCTCTGCCTCCGTGCCTATGTCTCTGTGTCTCTGTCTCTGTCTCTGTCTCCCTGTCTCTGTCTCTGCATCTCTGCCTCTGTCTCTGTCTCTCCCTCTGTCTCTGTCTCTGTCTCTGTCTCTGTCTCTGTCTCTGTCTCTGTCTCTGTCTCTGTCTCTGTCTCTGTCTCTGTCTCTGTCTCTGTCACTGCCTCTGTCTCTGGCTCTGTCTCTGTCGCTGTCTCTTCCTCTGTCTCTGTCTCCGTCTCTGTCACTGCCTCTGTCTCTGTCTCTATCTCTGTCTCTGTCTCTGTCTCTGTCTCTGTCTCTGTCTCTGTCTCTGTCTCTGTCTCTGTCTCTGTCTCTGTCTCTGTCTCTGTCTCTGTCTCTGTCTCTGTCTCTGTCTCTGTCTCTGTCTCTGTCTCTGTCTCTGTCTCTGTCTCTGTCTCCGTCCCTGTCTCTGCCGCTGTCTCTGTCTTTGTCTCTGTCTCAGTTTCTGTCACTGTCTCCGTCTCTGTCTCTGTCTCTGTCTCTGTCTCTGTCTGTGTCTCTGCCTCTGTCTCGGTCATTGTCTCTGTCTCTGTCTCTGTCTCTGTCTCTGTCTCTGTCTCTGTGTCTCTGCCTCTGCATCTCTGTCTCTGTGTCTCTGCCTCTGTCATTGTGTCTCGGTCTCTGTGAATCTCTCTCTCTCTGTCTCTGTCCCTGTCCCTCTCCTTGTCCCTGTCTCTGTCTCTGTCTCTGTCTCTGTCCCTGTCCCTCTCCCTGGCCCTGTCTCCGTCTCTGTCTCTGTCTCTGCCGCTATCTCCGTCTCCGTCTCTGTCTCCGTCTCTGTCTCTGTCTCTGTCTCTGTCTCTGTCTCTGTCTCCGTCTCTGTCGCTGTCTCTCCCTCTGTCTCTGTCTCTGTCTCTGTCTCTGTGTCTCTGCCTCTGCATCTCTGTCTCTGTGTCTCCGTCTCTGTGTCTCTGCCTCTGTCATTGTGTCTCGGTCTCTGTGAATCTCTCTCTCTCTGTCTCTGTCCCTGTCCCTCTCCTTGTCCCTGTCTCTGTCTCTGTCTCTGTCTCTGTCTCTGCCTCTGTCTCTGTCTCTGTCTCTGTCTCTGTCTCTGTCTCTGTCTCTGTCTCTGTCCCTGCCTCCGTCTCTGTGTCTGTCTCTGCCACTGTCTGCGACTCTGTCTCTGTTTATGTGTCTGTCTCTGTCTCTGTCTCTGGGTCTCTGTCTGTGTGTCTCTGCCTCTGTCTCTTTGTCTCTGTCTCTGCATCTCTGCCTCCGTGCCTATGTCTCTATGTCTCTGTCGCTGTCTCTGTCCCTGTCTCAGTCTCTGTCTCTGTCTCTGTCTCTGTCTCTGTCTCTGTCTCTGTCTCTGTCTCTGTCTCTGTCTCCCTGTCTCTGTCTCTGTCTCTCTCTCTGTCTCTGTCTCTGTCTCTGTCTCTGTCTCGGTCTCTGTCCCTGCCTCTGTCGCTGCATCTGTCTCCGTCTCTGTCTCTGTCTCTGTCTCTGTCTCTGTCTCTGTCTCTGTCTCTGGGTCTCTGTCTGTGTGTCTCTGCCTCTGTCTCTTTGTCTCTGTCTCTGCATCTCTGCCCCCGTGCCTATGTCTTTGTGTCTCTGCCTCTGCATCTGCCTCTGTCTCTGTCTCTGTCTCTGTCTCTGTGTCTCTGCCTCTGCATCTCTGTCTCTGTGTCTCCGTCTCTGTGTCTCTGCCTCTGTCATTGTGTCTCGGTCTCTGTGAATCTCTCTCTCTCTGTCTCTGTCCCTGTCCCTCTCCTTGTCCCTGTCTCTGTCTCTGTCTCTGTCTCTGTCTCTGTCTCTGTCTCTGTCTCTGTCTCTGTCTCTGTCTCTGTCTCTGTCTCTGTCTCTGTCTCTGTCTCTGTCTCTGTCTCTGTCTCTGTCTCTGTCTCTGTCTCTGTCTCTGTCTCTGTCTCTGTCTCTGTCTCTGTCTCTGTCTCTGTCACTGCCTTTGTCTCTGGCTCTGTCTCTGTCGCTGTCTCTTCCTCTGTCTCTGTCTCCGTCTCTGTCCCTGGCTCTGTCTCTGCCTCTGTATCTGTCTCCGTCTCTGTCGCTGTCTCGGTCTTTGTCTCCGTCTCTGTTTCTGTCTCTGTCTCTGTCTCTGTCTCTGTCTCTGTCTCTGTCTCTGTCTCTGTCTCTGTCTCTGTCTCTGTCTCTGTCTCTGTCTCTGTCTCTGTCTCTGTCTCTGTCTCTGTCTCTGTCTCTGTCTCTGTCTCTGTCTCTGTCTCTGTCTCTGTCTCTGTCTCTTTCTCTGTCTCTGTCTCTGTCTCTGTCTGTGTCTCTGTCTCTGTCTCCGTCCCTGTCTCTGCCGCTGTCTCCGTCCCTGTCTCTGCCGCTGTCTCTGTCTTTGTCTCTGTCTCAGTTTCTGTCACTGTCTCCGTCTCTGTCTCTGTCTCTGTCTCTGTCTCTGTCTCTGTCTCTGTCTCTGTCTCTGTCTCTGTCTCTGTCTCTGTCTGTGTCTGTGTTTCTGCCTCTGTCTCGGTCATTGTCTCTGTCTCTGTCTCTGTCTCTGTCTCTGTCTCTGTCTCTGTCTCTGTGTCTCTGCCTCTGCATCTCTGTCTCTGTGTCTCCGTCTCTGTGTCTCTGCCTCTGTCATTGTGTCTCGGTCTCTGTGAATCTCTCTCTCCCTGTCTCTGTCGCTGTCCCTCTCCTTGTCCCTGTCTCTGTCTCTGTCTCTGTCTCTGTCTGTGTCTCTGTCTCTGTCACTGTCTCTGTCTCTGTCTCTGTCTCTGTCTCTGTCTCTGTCTCTGTCTCTGTCTCTGTCTCTGTCACTGTCTCTGTCTCTGTCTCTGTCTCTGTCTCTATCACTGTCTCTGTCTCTGTCTCTGTCTCTGTCTCTGTCTCTGTCTCTGTCTCTGTCTCTGTCTCTGTCTCTGTCTCTGTCTCTGTCTCTGTCTCCGTTTCTGTCTCTGTGTCTCTGTCTCTGGGTCTCTGCCTGTGTGTCTCTGCCTCTGTCTCTTTGTCTCTGTATCAGTTTCTCTGAATCCGTGCCTATGTCTCTGTGTCTCTGTCTCTGTCTCTGTCTCCCTGTCTCTGTCTCTGCATCTCTGTCTCTGTCTCTGTCTCTCCCTCTGTCTCTGTCTCTGTCTCTGTCTCTGTCTCTGTCTCTGTCTCTGTCTCTGTCTCTGTCTCTGTCTCTGTCTCTGTCTCTGTCTCTGTCTCTGTCTCTGTCTCTGTCTCTGTCTCTGTCTCTGTCTCTGTCTCTGTCTCTGTCTCTGTCTCTGTCTCTGTCTCTGTCTCTGTCTCTGTCACTGCCTCTGTCTCTGGCTCTGTCTCTGTCGCTGTCTCTTCCTCTGTCTCTGTCTCCGTCTCTGTCACTGCCTCTGTCTCTGTCTCTGTCTCTGTCTCTGTCTCTGTCTCTGTCTCTGTCTCTGTCTCTGCCTCTGTCTCTGTCTCTGTCTCTGTCTCTGTCTCTGTCTCTGTCTCTGTCTCTGTCTCTGTGTCTCTGTCTCTGGGTCTCTGCCTGTGTGTCTCTGCCTCTGTCTCTTTGTCTCTGTATCAGTTTCTCTGCCTCCGTGCCTATGTCTCTGTGTCTCTGTCTCTGTCTCTGTCTCTCCCTCTGTCTCTGTCCCTGGCTCTGTCTCTGTCTCTGTCTCTGTCTCTGTCTCTGTCTCTGTCTCTGTCTCTGTCTCTGTCTCTGTCTCTGGCTCTGTCTCTGTCGCTGTCTCTTCCTCTGTCTCTGTCTCCGTCTCTGTCACTGCCTCTGTCTCTGTCTCTGTCTCTGTCTCTGTCTCTGTCTCTGTCTCTGTCTCTGTCTCTGTCTCTGTCTCTGTCTCTGTCTCTGTCTCTGTCTCTGTCTCTGTCTCTGTCTCTGTCTCTGTCTCTGCTCTGTCTCTGTCTCTGTCTCTGTCTCTTTCTCTGTCTCTGTCTCTGTCTCTGTCTGTGTCTCTGTCTCTGTCTCCGTCCCTGTCTCTGCCGCTGTCTCCGTCCCTGTCTCTGCCGCTGTCTCTGTCTTTGTCTCTGTCTCAGTTTCTGTCACTGTCTCCGTCTCTGTCTCTGTCTCTGTCTCTGTCTCTGTCTCTGTCTCTGTCTCTGTCTCTGCCTCTGTCTCTGTCTGTGTCTGTGTTTCTGCCTCTGTCTCGGTCATTGTCTCTGTCTCTGTCTCTGTCTCTGTCTCTGTCTCTGTCTCTGTCTCTGTCTCTGTGTCTCTGCCTCTGCATCTCTGTCTCTGTGTCTCCGTCTCCGTCTCTGTCTCCGTCTCTGTCTCTGTCTCTGTCTCTGTCTCTGTCTCCGTCTCTGTCGCTGTCTCTCCCTCTGTCTCTGTCTCTGTCTCTGTCTCTGTGTCTCTGCCTCTGCATCTCTGCCTCTGCATCTCTGTCTCTGTGTCTCTGTCTCTGTGTCTCTGCCTCTGCATCTCTGCCTCTGCATCTCTGTCTCTGTGTCTCTGCCTCTGTCCCTCTCCTTGTCCCTGTCTCTGTCTCTGTCTCTGTCTCTGTCTCTTTCTCTGTCTCTGTCTCTGTCTCTGTCTGTGTCTCTGTCTCTGTCTCCGTCCCTATCTCTGCCGCTGTCTCTGTCTTTGTCTCTGTCTCAGTTTCTGTCACTGTCTCCGTCTCTGTCTCTGTCTCTGTCTCTGTCTCTGTCTCTGTCTCTGTCTCTGTCTCTGTCTCTGTCTCTGTCTCTGTCTCTGTCCCTCTCCCTGGCCCTGTCTCCGTCTCTGTCTCTGTCTCTGCCGCTATCTCCGTCTCCGTCTCTGTCTCCGTCTCTGTCTCTGTCTCTGTCTCTGTCTCTGTCTCTGTCTCCGTCTCTGTCGCTGTCTCTCCCTCTGTCTCTGTCTCTGTCTCTGTCTCTGTGTCTCTGCCTCTGCATCTCTGTCTCTGTGTCTCCGTCTCTGTGTCTCTGCCTCTGTCATTGTGTCTCGGTCTCTGTGAATCTCTCTCTCTCTGTCTCTGTCCCTGTCCCTCTCCTTGTCCCTGTCTCTGTCTCTGTCTCTGTCTCTGTCTCTGCCTCTGTCTCTGTCTCTGTCTCTGTCTCTGTCTCTGTCTCTGTCTCTGTCTCTGTCCCTGCCTCCGTCTCTGTGTCTGTCTCTGCCACTGTCTGCGACTCTGTCTCTGTTTATGTGTCTGTCTCTGTCTCTGTCTCTGGGTCTCTGTCTGTGTGTCTCTGCCTCTGTCTCTTTGTCTCTGTCTCTGCATCTCTGCCTCCGTGCCTATGTCTCTATGTCTCTGTCGCTGTCTCTGTCCCTGTCTCAGTCTCTGTCTCTGTCTCTGTCTCTGTCTCTGTCTCTGTCTCTGTCTCTGTCTCTGTCTCTGTCTCCCTGTCTCTGTCTCTGTCTCTCTCTCTGTCTCTGTCTCTGTCTCTGTCTCTGTCTCGGTCTCTGTCCCTGCCTCTGTCGCTGCATCTGTCTCCGTCTCTGTCTCTGTCTCTGTCTCTGTCTCTGTCTCTGTCTCTGTCTCTGGGTCTCTGTCTGTGTGTCTCTGCCTCTGTCTCTTTGTCTCTGTCTCTGCATCTCTGCCCCCGTGCCTATGTCTTTGTGTCTCTGCCTCTGCATCTGCCTCTGTCTCTGTCTCTGTCTCTGTCTCTGTGTCTCTGCCTCTGCATCTCTGTCTCTGTGTCTCCGTCTCTGTGTCTCTGCCTCTGTCATTGTGTCTCGGTCTCTGTGAATCTCTCTCTCTCTGTCTCTGTCCCTGTCCCTCTCCTTGTCCCTGTCTCTGTCTCTGTCTCTGTCTCTGTCTCTGTCTCTGTCTCTGTCTCTGTCTCTGTCTCTGTCTCTGTCTCTGTCTCTGTCTCTGTCTCTGTCTCTGTCTCTGTCTCTGTCTCTGTCTCTGTCTCTGTCTCTGTCTCTGTCTCTGTCTCTGTCTCTGTCTCTGTCTCTGTCTCTGTCACTGCCTTTGTCTCTGGCTCTGTCTCTGTCGCTGTCTCTTCCTCTGTCTCTGTCTCCGTCTCTGTCCCTGGCTCTGTCTCTGCCTCTGTATCTGTCTCCGTCTCTGTCGCTGTCTCGGTCTTTGTCTCCGTCTCTGTTTCTGTCTCTGTCTCTGTCTCTGTCTCTGTCTCTGTCTCTGTCTCTGTCTCTGTCTCTGTCTCTGTCTCTGTCTCTGTCTCTGTCTCTGTCTCTGTCTCTGTCTCTGTCTCTGTCTCTGTCTCTGTCTCTGTCTCTGTCTCTGTCTCTGTCTCTGTCTCTGTCTCTTTCTCTGTCTCTGTCTCTGTCTCTGTCTGTGTCTCTGTCTCTGTCTCCGTCCCTGTCTCTGCCGCTGTCTCCGTCCCTGTCTCTGCCGCTGTCTCTGTCTTTGTCTCTGTCTCAGTTTCTGTCACTGTCTCCGTCTCTGTCTCTGTCTCTGTCTCTGTCTCTGTCTCTGTCTCTGTCTCTGTCTCTGTCTCTGTCTCTGTCTCTGTCTGTGTCTGTGTTTCTGCCTCTGTCTCGGTCATTGTCTCTGTCTCTGTCTCTGTCTCTGTCTCTGTCTCTGTCTCTGTCTCTGTGTCTCTGCCTCTGCATCTCTGTCTCTGTGTCTCCGTCTCTGTGTCTCTGCCTCTGTCATTGTGTCTCGGTCTCTGTGAATCTCTCTCTCCCTGTCTCTGTCGCTGTCCCTCTCCTTGTCCCTGTCTCTGTCTCTGTCTCTGTCTCTGTCTGTGTCTCTGTCTCTGTCACTGTCTCTGTCTCTGTCTCTGTCTCTGTCTCTGTCTCTGTCTCTGTCTCTGTCTCTGTCTCTGTCACTGTCTCTGTCTCTGTCTCTGTCTCTGTCTCTATCACTGTCTCTGTCTCTGTCTCTGTCTCTGTCTCTGTCTCTGTCTCTGTCTCTGTCTCTGTCTCTGTCTCTGTCTCTGTCTCTGTCTCTGTCTCCGTTTCTGTCTCTGTGTCTCTGTCTCTGGGTCTCTGCCTGTGTGTCTCTGCCTCTGTCTCTTTGTCTCTGTATCAGTTTCTCTGAATCCGTGCCTATGTCTCTGTGTCTCTGTCTCTGTCTCTGTCTCCCTGTCTCTGTCTCTGCATCTCTGTCTCTGTCTCTGTCTCTCCCTCTGTCTCTGTCTCTGTCTCTGTCTCTGTCTCTGTCTCTGTCTCTGTCTCTGTCTCTGTCTCTGTCTCTGTCTCTGTCTCTGTCTCTGTCTCTGTCTCTGTCTCTGTCTCTGTCTCTGTCTCTGTCTCTGTCTCTGTCTCTGTCTCTGTCTCTGTCTCTGTCTCTGTCTCTGTCACTGCCTCTGTCTCTGGCTCTGTCTCTGTCGCTGTCTCTTCCTCTGTCTCTGTCTCCGTCTCTGTCACTGCCTCTGTCTCTGTCTCTGTCTCTGTCTCTGTCTCTGTCTCTGTCTCTGTCTCTGTCTCTGTCTCTGTCTCTGTCTCTGTCTCTGTCTCTGTCTCTGTCTCTGTCTCTGTCTCTGTCTCTGTCTCTGTGTCTCTGTCTCTGGGTCTCTGCCTGTGTGTCTCTGCCTCTGTCTCTTTGTCTCTGTATCAGTTTCTCTGCCTCCGTGCCTATGTCTCTGTGTCTCTGTCTCTGTCTCTGTCTCTCCCTCTGTCTCTGTCCCTGGCTCTGTCTCTGTCTCTGTCTCTGTCTCTGTCTCTGTCTCTGTCTCTGTCTCTGTCTCTGTCTCTGTCTCTGTCTCTGGCTCTGTCTCTGTCGCTGTCTCTTCCTCTGTCTCTGTCTCCGTCTCTGTCACTGCCTCTGTCTCTGTCTCTGTCTCTGTCTCTGTCTCTGTCTCTGTCTCTGTCTCTGTCTCTGTCTCTGTCTCTGTCTCTGTCTCTGTCTCTGTCTCTGTCTCTGTCTCTGTCTCTGTCTCTGTCTCTGCTCTGTCTCTGTCTCTGTCTCTGTCTCTTTCTCTGTCTCTGTCTCTGTCTCTGTCTGTGTCTCTGTCTCTGTCTCCGTCCCTGTCTCTGCCGCTGTCTCCGTCCCTG
Organism: Megachile willughbiella; assembly: GCA_945859595.2. Taxonomy (NCBI): domain Eukaryota; kingdom Metazoa; phylum Arthropoda; class Insecta; order Hymenoptera; family Megachilidae; genus Megachile; species Megachile willughbiella. The sequence continues at coordinate 130,145 of CAMAOD020000168.1, forward strand.
TCTCTGCCGCTGTCTCTGTCTTTGTCTCTGTCTCAGTTTCTGTCACTGTCTCCGTCTCTGTCTCTGTCTCTGTCTCTGTCTCTGTCTCTGTCTCTGTCTCTGTCTCTGCCTCTGTCTCTGTCTGTGTCTGTGTTTCTGCCTCTGTCTCGGTCATTGTCTCTGTCTCTGTCTCTGTCTCTGTCTCTGTCTCTGTCTCTGTCTCTGTCTCTGTGTCTCTGCCTCTGCATCTCTGTCTCTGTGTCTCCGTCTCCGTCTCTGTCTCCGTCTCTGTCTCTGTCTCTGTCTCTGTCTCTGTCTCCGTCTCTGTCGCTGTCTCTCCCTCTGTCTCTGTCTCTGTCTCTGTCTCTGTGTCTCTGCCTCTGCATCTCTGCCTCTGCATCTCTGTCTCTGTGTCTCTGTCTCTGTGTCTCTGCCTCTGCATCTCTGCCTCTGCATCTCTGTCTCTGTGTCTCTGCCTCTGTCCCTCTCCTTGTCCCTGTCTCTGTCTCTGTCTCTGTCTCTGTCTCTTTCTCTGTCTCTGTCTCTGTCTCTGTCTGTGTCTCTGTCTCTGTCTCCGTCCCTATCTCTGCCGCTGTCTCTGTCTTTGTCTCTGTCTCAGTTTCTGTCACTGTCTCCGTCTCTGTCTCTGTCTCTGTCTCTGTCTCTGTCTCTGTCTCTGTCTCTGTCTCTGTCTCTGTCTCTGTCTCTGTCTCTGTCTCTGTCTCTGTCTCTGTCTCTGTCTCTGTCTGTGTCTGTGTTTCTGCCTCTGTCTCGGTCATTGTCTCTGTCTCTGTCTCTGTCTCTGTCTCTGTCTCTGTCTCTGTCTCTGTGTCTCTGCCTCTGCATCTCTGTCTCTGTGTCTCCGTCTCTGTGTCTCTGCCTCTGCATCTCTGTCTCTGTGTCTCCGTCTCTGTGTCTCTGCCTCTGTCATTGTGTCTCGGTCTCTGTGAATCTCTCTCTCCCTGTCTCTGTCGCTGTCCCTCTCCTTGTCCCTGTCTCTGTCTCTGTCTCTGTCTCTGTCTGTGTCTCTGTCTCTGTCACTGTCTCTGTCTCTGTCTCTGTCTCTGTCTCTGTCTCTGTCTCTGTCTCTGTCTCTGTCTCTGTCTCTGTCACTGTCTCTGTCTCTGTCTCTGTCTCTGTCTCTGTCTCTGTCTCTGTCTCTGTCTCTGTCTCTGTCTCTGTCTCTGTCTCTGTCTCTGTCTCTGTCTCTGTCTCTGTCTCTGTCTCTGTCTCTGTCTCTGTCTCTGTCTCTGTCACTGCCTCTGTCTCTGGCTCTGTCTCTGTCGCTGTCTCTTCCTCTGTCTCTGTCTCCGTCTCTGTCACTGCCTCTGTCTCTGTCTCTGTCTCTGTCTCTGTCTCTGTCTCTGTCTCTGTCTCTGTCTCTGTCTCTGTCTCTGTCTCTGTCTCTGTCTCTGTCTCTGTCTCTGTCTCTGTCTCTGTCTCTGTGTCTCTGTCTCTGGGTCTCTGCCTGTGTGTCTCTGCCTCTGTCTCTTTGTCTCTGTATCAGTTTCTCTGCCTCCGTGCCTATGTCTCTGTGTCTCTGTCTCTGTCTCTGTCTCTCCCTCTGTCTCTGTCCCTGGCTCTGTCTCTGTCTCTGTCTCTGTCTCTGTCTCTGTCTCTGTCTCTGTCTCTGTCTCTGTCTCTGTCTCTGTCTCTGTCTCTGTCTCTGTCTCTGTCTCTGTCTCTGTCTCTGTCTTTGTCTCTGTCTCTGTCTCTGTCTCTGTCTCTGTCTCTGTCTCTGTCTCTGTCTCTGTCTCTGTCACTGCCTCTGTCTCTGGCTCTGTCTCTGTCGCTGTCTCTTCCTCTGTCTCTGTCACTGCCTCTGTCTCTGTCTCTGTCTCTGTCTCTGTCTCTGTCTCTGTCTCTGTCTCTGTCTCTGTCTCTGTCTCTGTCTCTGTCTCTGTCTCTGTCTCTGTCTCTGTCTCTGTCTCTGTCTCTGTCTCTGCTCTGTCTCTGTCTCTGTCTCTGTCTCTTTCTCTGTCTCTGTCTCTGTCTCTGTCTGTGTCTCTGTCTCTGTCTCCGTCCCTGTCTCTGCCGCTGTCTCCGTCCCTGTCTCTGCCGCTGTCTCTGTCTTTGTCTCTGTCTCAGTTTCTGTCACTGTCTCCGTCTCTGTCTCTGTCTCTGTCTCTGTCTCTGTCTCTGTCTCTGTCTCTGTCTCTGCCTCTGTCTCTGTCTGTGTCTGTGTTTCTGCCTCTGTCTCGGTCATTGTCTCTGTCTCTGTCTCTGTCTCTGTCTCTGTCTCTGTCTCTGTCTCTGTCTCTGTGTCTCTGCCTCTGCATCTCTGTCTCTGTGTCTCCGTCTCCGTCTCTGTCTCCGTCTCTGTCTCTGTCTCTGTCTCTGTCTCTGTCTCCGTCTCTGTCGCTGTCTCTCCCTCTGTCTCTGTCTCTGTCTCTGTCTCTGTGTCTCTGCCTCTGCATCTCTGCCTCTGCATCTCTGTCTCTGTGTCTCTGTCTCTGTGTCTCTGCCTCTGCATCTCTGCCTCTGCATCTCTGTCTCTGTGTCTCTGCCTCTGTCCCTCTCCTTGTCCCTGTCTCTGTCTCTGTCTCTGTCTCTGTCTCTTTCTCTGTCTCTGTCTCTGTCTCTGTCTGTGTCTCTGTCTCTGTCTCCGTCCCTATCTCTGCCGCTGTCTCTGTCTTTGTCTCTGTCTCAGTTTCTGTCACTGTCTCCGTCTCTGTCTCTGTCTCTGTCTCTGTCTCTGTCTCTGTCTCTGTCTCTGTCTCTGTCTCTGTCTCTGTCACTGTCTCTGTCTCTGTCTCTGTCTCTGTCTCTATCACTGTCTCTGTCTCTGTCTCTGTCTCTGTCTCTGTCTCTGTCTCTGTCTCTGTCTCTGTCTCTGTCTCCGTTTCTGTCTCTGTGTCTCTGTCTCTGGGTCTCTGCCTGTGTGTCTCTGCCTCTGTCTCTTTGTCTCTGTATCAGTTTCTCTGCCTCCGTGCCTATGTCTCTGTGTCTCTGTCTCTGTCTCTGTCTCCCTGTCTCTGTCTCTGCATCTCTGTCTCTGTCTCTGTCTCTCCCTCTGTCTCTGTCTCTGTCTCTGTCTCTGTCTCTGTCTCTGTCTCTGTCTCTGTCTCTGTCTCTGTCTCTGTCTCTGTCTCTGTCTCTGTCACTGCCTCTGTCTCTGGCTCTGTCTCTGTCGCTGTCTCTTCCTCTGTCTCTGTCTCCGTCTCTGTCACTGCCTCTGTCTCTGTCTCTGTCTCTGTCTCCGTCTCTGTCTCTGTCTCTGTCTCTGTCTCTGTCTGTGTCTCTGCCTCTGTCTCGGTCATTGTCTCTGTCTCTGTCTCTGTCTCTGTGTCTCTGCCTCTGCATCTCTGTCTCTGTGTCTCTGCCTCTGTCATTGTGTCTCGGTCTCTGTGAATCTCTCTCTCTCTGTCTCTGTCCCTGTCCCTCTCCTTGTCCCTGTCTCTGTCTCTGTCTCTGTCTCTGTCTCTGTCTCTGTCACTGTCTCTGTCTTTGTATCTGTCTCTGTCTCTGTCACTGTCTCTGTCTCTGTCTCTGTCTCTGTCTCTGTCTCTGTCTCTGTCTCTGTCTCTGTCTCTGTCTCTGTCTCTGTCTCTGTCTCTGTCTCTGTCTCTGTCTCTGTCTCTGTCTCTGTCTCTGTCTCTGTCTCTGTCTCTGTCTCTGTCTCTGTCTCTGTCTCTGTGTCTCTGTCTCTGGGTCTCTGCCTGTGTGTCTCTGCATCTGTCTCTTTGTCTCTGTATCAGTTTCTCTCCCTCCGTGCCTATGTCTCTGTGTCTCCGTCTCTGTCTCTGTCTCCCTGTCTCTGTCTCTGCATCTCTGTCTCTGTCTCTGTCTCTCCCTCTGTCTCTGTCTCTGTCTCTGTCTCTGTCTCTGTCTCTGTCTCTGTCTCTGTCTCTGTCTCTGTCTCTGTCTCTGCCTCTGTCTCTGCCTCTGTCTCTGTCCCTGTCCCTCTCCCTGGCCCTGTCGCTGTCTCTGTCTCTGTCTCTGTCCCTGTCCCTCTCCCTGGCCCTGTCTCCGTCTCTGTCTCTGTCTCTGCCGCTATCTCCGTCTCCGTCTCTGTCTCCGTCTCTGTCTCTGTCTCTGTCTCTGTCTCTGTCTCCGTCTCTGTCGCTGTCTCTCCCTCTGTCTCTGTCTCTGTCTCTGTCTCTGTGTCTCTGCCTCTGCATCTCTGTCTCTGTGTCTCCGTCTCTGTGTCTCTGCCTCTGTCATTGTGTCTCGGTCTCTGTGAATCTCTCTCTCTCTGTCTCTGTCCCTGTCCCTCTCCTTGTCCCTGTCTCTGTCTCTGTCTCTGTCTCTGTCTCTGCCTCTGTCTCTGTCTCTGTCTCTGTCTCTGTCTCTGTCTCTGTCTCTGTCCCTGCCTCCGTCTCTGTGTCTGTCTCTGCCACTGTCTGCGACTCTGTCTCTGTTTCTGTCTCTGTCTCTGTCTCTGTCTCTGTCTCTGTCTCTGTCTCTGTCTCTGCCTCTGTCTCACTCCCTGTCCCTCTCCCTGACCCTGTCGCGGTCTCTGTCTCTGCCTCTGTCCCTGTCCCTCTCCCTGGCCCTGTCTCCGTCTCTGTCTCTGTCTCTGCCTCTATCTCCGTCTCCGTCTCTGTCTCTGTTTCTGTTTCTGTCTCTGTCTCTGTCTCTGTCTCTGTCTCTGTCTCTGTCTCTGTCTCTGTCTCTGTCTCTGTCTCTGTCCCTGCCTCCGTCTCTGTGTCTGTCTCTGCCACTGTCTGCGACTCTGTCTCTGTTTCTGTCTCTGTCTCTGTCTCTGTCTCTGTCTCTGTCTCTGTCTCTGTCTCTGCCTCTGTCTCACTCCCTGTCCCTCTCCCTGACCCTGTCGCGGTCTCTGTCTCTGCCTCTGTCCCTGTCCCTCTCCCTGGCCCTGTCTCCGTCTCTGTCTCTGTCTCTGTCTCTGTCTCCGTCTCTATCGCTGTCTCTCCCTCTGTCTCTGTCTCTGTCTCTGTCTCTGTGTCTCTGCCTCTGCATCTCTGTCTCTGTGTCTCCGTCTCTGTGTCTCTGCCTCTGTCATTGTGTCTCGGTCTCTGTGAATCTCTCTCTCTCTGTCTCTGTCCCTGTCCCTCTCCTTGTCCCTGTCTCTGTCTCTGTCTCTGTCTCTGTCTCTGCCTCTGTCTCTGTCTCTGTCTCTGTCTCTGTCTCTGTCTCTGTCTCTGTCTCTGTCCCTGCCTCCGTCTCTGTGTCTGTCTCTGCCACTGTCTGCGACTCTGTCTCTGTTTCTGTCTCTGTCTCTGTCTCTGTCTCTGTCTCTGTCTCTGTCTCTGCCTCTGTCTCACTCCCTGTCCCTCTCCCTGACCCTGTCGCGGTCTCTGTCTCTGCCTCTGTCTCTGTCTCTGTCTCTGTCTCTGTCTCTGTCTCTGTCCCTGCCTCCGTCTCTGTGTCTGTCTCTGCCACTGTCTGCGACTCTGTCTCTGTTTCTGTCTCTGTCTCTGTCTCTGTCTCTGTCTCTGTCTCTGTCTCTGTCTCTGTCTCTGTCTCTGTCTCTGTCTCTGTCTCTGTCACTGCCTCTGTCTCTGGCTCTGTCTCTGTCGCTGTCTCTTCCTCTGTCTCTGTCTCCGTCTCTGTCACTGCCTCTGTCTCTGTCTCTGTCTCTGTCTCTGTCTCTGTCTCTGTCTCTGTCTCTGTCTCTGTCTCTGTCTCTGTCTCTGTCTCTGTCTCTGTCTCTGTCTCTGTCTCTGTCTCTGTCTCTGCTCTGTCTCTGTCTCTGTCTCTGTCTCTTTCTCTGTCTCTGTCTCTGTCTCTGTCTGTGTCTCTGTCTCTGTCTCCGTCCCTGTCTCTGCCGCTGTCTCCGTCCCTGTCTCTGCCGCTGTCTCTGTCTTTGTCTCTGTCTCAGTTTCTGTCACTGTCTCCGTCTCTGTCTCTGTCTCTGTCTCTGTCTCTGTCTCTGTCTCTGTCTCTGCCTCTGTCTCTGTCTGTGTCTGTGTTTCTGCCTCTGTCTCGGTCATTGTCTCTGTCTCTGTCTCTGTCTCTGTCTCTGTCTCTGTCTCTGTCTCTGTCTCTGTGTCTCTGCCTCTGCATCTCTGTCTCTGTGTCTCCGTCTCCGTCTCTGTCTCCGTCTCTGTCTCTGTCTCTGTCTCTGTCTCTGTCTCCGTCTCTGTCGCTGTCTCTCCCTCTGTCTCTGTCTCTGTCTCTGTCTCTGTGTCTCTGCCTCTGCATCTCTGCCTCTGCATCTCTGTCTCTGTGTCTCTGCCTCTGTCATTGTGTCTCGGTCTCTGTGAATCTCTCTCTCTCTGTCTCTGTCCCTGTCCCTCTCCTTGTCCCTGTCTCTGTCTCTGTCTCTGTCTCTGTCTCTTTCTCTGTCTCTGTCTCTGTCTCTGTCTGTGTCTCTGTCTCTGTCTCCGTCCCTATCTCTGCCGCTGTCTCTGTCTTTGTCTCTGTCTCAGTTTCTGTCACTGTCTCCGTCTCTGTCTCTGTCTCTGTCTCTGTCTCTGTCTCTGTCTCTGTCTCTGTCTCTGTCTCTGTCTCTGTCTCTGTCTCTGTCTCTGTCTCTGTCTCTGTCTCTGTCTCTGTCTCTGTCTCTGTCTCTGTCTGTGTCTGTGTTTCTGCCTCTGTCTCGGTCATTGTCTCTGTCTCTGTCTCTGTCTCTGTCTCTGTCTCTGTCTCTGTCTCTGTGTCTCTGCCTCTGCATCTCTGTCTCTGTGTCTCCGTCTCTGTGTCTCTGCCTCTGTCATTGTGTCTCGGTCTCTGTGAATCTCTCTCTCCCTGTCTCTGTCGCTGTCCCTCTCCTTGTCCCTGTCTCTGTCTCTGTCTCTGTCTCTGTCTGTGTCTCTGTCTCTGTCACTGTCTCTGTCTCTGTCTCTGTCTCTGTCTCTGTCTCTGTCTCTGTCTCTGTCTCTGTCTCTGTCTCTGTCACTGTCTCTGTCTCTGTCTCTGTCTCTGTCTCTATCACTGTCTCTGTCTCTGTCTCTGTCTCTGTCTCTGTCTCTGTCTGTCTCTGTCTCTGTCTCTGTCTCCGTTTCTGTCTCTGTGTCTCTGTCTCTGGGTCTCTGCCTGTGTGTCTCTGCCTCTGTCTCTTTGTCTCTGTATCAGTTTCTCTGCCTCCGTGCCTATGTCTCTGTGTCTCTGTCTCTGTCTCTGTCTCCCTGTCTCTGTCTCTGCATCTCTGTCTCTGTCTCTGTCTCTCCCTCTGTCTCTGTCTCTGTCTCTGTCTCTGTCTCTGTCTCTGTCTCTGTCTCTGTCTCTGTCTCTGTCTCTGTCACTGCCTCTGTCTCTGGCTCTGTCTCTGTCGCTGTCTCTTCCTCTGTCTCTGTCTCCGTCTCTGTCACTGCCTCTGTCTCTGTCTCTGTCTCTGTCTCCGTCTCTGTCTCTGTCTCTGTCTCTGTCTCTGTCTGTGTCTCTGCCTCTGTCTCGGTCATTGTCTCTGTCTCTGTCTCTGTCTCTGTCTCTGTCTCTGTGTCTCTGCCTCTGCATCTCTGTCTCTGTGTCTCTGCCTCTGTCATTGTGTCTCGGTCTCTGTGAATCTCTCTCTCTCTGTCTCTGTCCCTGTCCCTCTCCTTGTCCCTGTCTCTGTCTCTGTCTCTGTCTCTGTCTCTGTCTCTGTCACTGTCTCTGTCTTTGTATCTGTCTCTGTCTCTGTCACTGTCTCTGTCTCTGTCTCTGTCTCTGTCTCTGTCTCTGTCTCTGTCTCTGTCTCTGTCTCTGTCTCTGTCTCTGTCTCTGTCTCTGTCTCTGTCTCTGTCTCTGTCTCTGTCTCTGTCTCTGTCTCTGTCTCTGTCTCTGTCTCTGTCTCTGTCTCTGTCTCTGTCTCTGTCTCTGTCTCTGTCTCTGTGTCTCTGTCTCTGGGTCTCTGCCTGTGTGTCTCTGCATCTGTCTCTTTGTCTCTGTATCAGTTTCTCTCCCTCCGTGCCTATGTCTCTGTGTCTCCGTCTCTGTCTCTGTCTCCCTGTCTCTGTCTCTGCATCTCTGTCTCTGTCTCTGTCTCTCCCTCTGTCTCTGTCTCTGTCTCTGTCTCTGTCTCTGTCTCTGTCTCTGTCTCTGTCTCTGTCTCTGTCTCTGCCTCTGTCTCTGCCTCTGTCTCTGTCCCTGTCCCTCTCCCTGGCCCTGTCTCCGTCTCTGTCTCTGTCTCTGCCGCTATCTCCGTCTCCGTCTCTGTCTCCGTCTCTGTCTCTGTCTCTGTCTCTGTCTCTGTCTCCGTCTCTGTCGCTGTCTCTCCCTCTGTCTCTGTCTCTGTCTCTGTCTCTGTGTCTCTGCCTCTGCATCTCTGTCTCTGTGTCTCCGTCTCTGTGTCTCTGCCTCTGTCATTGTGTCTCGGTCTCTGTGAATCTCTCTCTCTCTGTCTCTGTCCCTGTCCCTCTCCTTGTCCCTGTCTCTGTCTCTGTCTCTGTCTCTGTCTCTGCCTCTGTCTCTGTCTCTGTCTCTGTCTCTGTCTCTGTCTCTGTCTCTGTCCCTGCCTCCGTCTCTGTGTCTGTCTCTGCCACTGTCTGCGACTCTGTCTCTGTTTCTGTCTCTGTCTCTGTCTCTGTCTCTGTCTCTGTCTCTGCCTCTGTCTCACTCCCTGTCCCTCTCCCTGACCCTGTCGCGGTCTCTGTCTCTGCCTCTGTCCCTGTCCCTCTCCCTGGCCCTGTCTCCGTCTCTGTCTCTGTCTCTGCCTCTATCTCCGTCTCCGTCTCTGTCTCTGTTTCTGTTTCTGTCTCTGTCTCTGTCTCTGTCTCTGTCTCTGTCTCTGTCTCTGTCTCTGTCCCTGCCTCCGTCTCTGTGTCTGTCTCTGCCACTGTCTGCGACTCTGTCTCTGTTTCTGTCTCTGTCTCTGTCTCTGTCTCTGTCTCTGTCTCTGTCTCTGCCTCTGTCTCACTCCCTGTCCCTCTCCCTGACCCTGTCGCGGTCTCTGTCTCTGCCTCTGTCCCTGTCCCTCTCCCTGGCCCTGTCTCCGTCTCTGTCTCTGTCTCTGTCTCTGTCTCCGTCTCTATCGCTGTCTCTCCCTCTGTCTCTGTCTCTGTCTCTGTCTCTGTGTCTCTGCCTCTGCATCTCTGTCTCTGTGTCTCCGTCTCTGTGTCTCTGCCTCTGTCATTGTGTCTCGGTCTCTGTGAATCTCTCTCTCTCTGTCTCTGTCCCTGTCCCTCTCCTTGTCCCTGTCTCTGTCTCTGTCTCTGTCTCTGTCTCTGCCTCTGTCTCTGTCTCTGTCTCTGTCTCTGTCTCTGTCTCTGTCTCTGTCTCTGTCCCTGCCTCCGTCTCTGTGTCTGTCTCTGCCACTGTCTGCGACTCTGTCTCTGTTTCTGTCTCTGTCTCTGTCTCTGTCTCTGTCTCTGTCTCTGTCTCTGTCTCTGTCTCTGTCTCTGTCTCTGTCTCTGTTTCTGTCTCTGTCTCTGTCTCTGCCTCTGTCTCTTTGTCACTGTATCAGTTTCTTAGCCCCCGTGCCTATGTCTCTGTGTCTCTGCCTCTGCATCTGCCTCTGTCTCTGTCTCTGTCTCTGTCTCTGTCTCTGTCTCTGTCTCTGTCTCTGTCTCTGTCTCTGCCTCTGTCTCTGGCTCTGTCTCTGTCGCTGTCTCTTCCTCTGTCTCTGTCTCCGTCTCTGTCACTGCCTCTGTCTCTGTCTCTGTCTCTGTCTCTGTCTCTGTCTCTGTCTCTGTCTCTGTCTCTGTCTCTGTCTCTGTCTCTGTCTCTGTCTCTGTCTCTGTCTCCGTCCCTGTCTCTGCCGCTGTCTCTGTCTTTGTCTCTGTCTCTGTCTGTGTTTCTGCCTCTGTCTCGGTCATTGTCTCTGTCTCTGTCTCTGCCTCTGTCTCTGTCTCTGTCTCTGTGTCTCTGCCTCTGCATCTCTGTCTCTGTGTCTCTGCCTCTGTCATTGTGTCTCGGTCTCTGTGAATCTCTCTCTCTCTGTCTCTGTCCCTGTCCCTCTCCTTGTCCCTGTCTCTGTCTCTGTCTCTGTCTCTGTCTCTGTCTCTGTCACTGTCTCTGTCTTTGTCTCTGTCTCTGTCTCTGTCACTGTCTCTGTCTCTGTCTCTGTCTCTGTCTCTGTCTCTGTCTCTGTCTCTGTCTCTGTCTCTGTCTCTGTCTCTGTCTCTGTCTCTGTCTCTGTCTCTGTCTCTGTCTCTGTCTCTGTCTCTGTGTCTCTGTCTCTGGGTCTCTGCCTGTGTGTCTCTGCCTCTGTCTCTTTGTCTCTGTATCAGTTTCTCTCCCTTCGTGCCTATGTCTGTGTGTCTCTGTCTCTGTCTCTGTCTCCCTGTCTCTGTCTCTGCATCTCTGTCTCTGTCTCTGTCTCTCCCTCTGTCTCTGTCTCTGTCTCTGTCTCTGTCTCTGTCTCCTTGTCTCTGTCTCTGCATCTCTGTCTCTGTCTCTGCCTCTGTCTCTGTCACTGTCTCTGTCTCTGGCTCTGTCCCTGTCCCTGTCCCCGTCGCCGTCTTCATCTCTGTCTCTGTCTCTGTCTCTGCCTCTGTCTCTGTCTCTGTTTATGTGTCTGTCTCTGTCTCTGTCTCTGGGACTCTGTCTGTGTGTCTCTGCCTCTGTCTCTTTGTCTCTGTCTCTGCATCTCTGCCTCCGTGCCTATGTCTCTATGCCTCTGTCTCTGTCTCTGCCTCTGTCTCTGTCTCTGCCTCCGTCTCTGTGTCTGTCTCTGCCACTGTCTGCGACTCTGTCTCTGTTTCTGTCTCTGTCTCTGTCTCTGTCTCTGTCTCTGTCTCTGTCTCTGACTCTGTCTCTGCCTCTGTCTCTGTCCCTGTCCCTCTCCCTGGCCCTGTCGCTGTCTCTGTCTCTGTCACTGTCCATGTCCCTCTCCCTGGCCCTGTCTCCGTCTCTGTCTCTGTCTCTGCCGCTATCTCCGTCTCCGTCTCTGTCTCTGTCTCTGTCTCTGTCTCTGTCTCTGTCTCTGTCTCTGTCTCTGTCTCTGTCTCCGTCTCTGTCGCTGTCTCTCCCTCTGTCTCTGTCTCTGTCTCTGTCTCTGTGTCTCTGCCTCTGCATCTCTGTCTCTGTGTCTCCGTCTCTGTGTCTCTGCCTCTGTCATTGTGTCTCGGTCTCTGTGAATCTCTCTCTCTCTGTCTCTGTCCCTGTCCCTCTCCTTGTCCCTGTCTCTGTCTCTGTCTCTGTCCCTGCCTCCGTCTCTGTGTCTGTCTCTGCCACTGTCTGCGACTCTGTCTCTGTTTCTGTCTCTGTCTCTGTCTCTGTCTCTGTCTCTGTCTCTGTCTCCGCCCCTGTCTCTGTCCCTGTTTCTGTCTGTGTCTCTGTCTCTGTCTCCGTCCCTGTCTCTGTCGCTGTCTCTGTCCCTGCCTCAGTCTCTGTCTCTGTCTCTGTCTCTGTCTCTACCTCTGTCTCTGTATCTGTCTCCGTCTCTGTCTCTGTCTCTCTCTCTGTCTCTGTCTCTGTCTCTGTCTCTGTCTCTGTCCCTGCCCCTGCCTCTGTCGCTGCATCTGTCTCCGTCTCTGTCTCTGTCGCTGTCTCTGTCTCTGTCTCTGTATCTGTCTCCGTCTCCGTCTCTGTCCCTGTCTCAGTCTCTGTCTCTGTCTCTGTCTCTGTCTCTGCCTCTGTCTCTGTATCTGTCTCCGTCTCTGTCTCTGTCTCTCTCTCTGTCTCTGTCTCTGTCTCTGTCTCTGTCTCTGTCCCTGCCTCTGTCGCTGCATCTGTCTCCGTCTCTGTCTCTGTCGCTGTCTCTGTCTCTGTCTCTGCCTCTGTCACTGTCTCTGTCTCTGTGTCTGTCTCTGTCTCTGTCTCTGTCTCTGTCTCCGTCTCTGTCCCTTGCTCTGTCTCTGTCTCTGTCTGTGTCTCTGTCTCTGTCTCCGTCCCTGTCTCTGTCGCTGTCTCTGTCCCTGTCTCAGTCTCTGTCTCTGTCTCTGTCTCTGTCTCTGCCTCTGTCTCTGTATCTGTCTCCGTCTCTGTCTCTGTCTCTGTCTCTGTCTCTGTCTCTGTCTCTGTCTCTGTCTCTGTCTCTGTCCCTGCCTCTGTCGCTGCATCTGTCTCCGTCTCTGTCTCTGTCTCTGCCTCTGTCTCCGTCTCTGTCGCTGTCTCGGTCTTTGTCTCCGTCTCTGTTTCTGTCTCTGTCTCTGTCTCTGTCTCTGTCTCTGTCTCTGTCTCTGTCTCTGTCACTGTCTCTGTCTCTGTGTCTGTCTCTGTCTCTGTCTCTGTCTCTGTCTCTGTCTCTGTCTCTGTCTCTGTCTCTGTCTCTGTCTCTGTCTCTGTCTCTGTCTGTGTCTCTGTCTCTGTCTCCGTCCCTGTCTCTGGCGCTGCCTCTGTCTTTGTCTCTGTCTCCGTCTCTGTCTCTGTCTCTGTCTCTGCCTCTGTCTCTGTCCCCGTATCTGTCTCCGTCTCCGACTCCATCTCTGTCTCTGTCTCTGCCTCCGTCTCTGTATCCGTCTGTGTCTCTGTCTCTGGGTCTCTGTCTGTGTGGCTCTGCCTCTGTCTCTTTGTCTCTGTCTCTGCATCTCTGTCTCTGTGTTTCCGTCTCTGTGTCTCTGCCTCTGTCATTGTGTCTCGGTCTCTGTGAATCTCTCTGTCTCTGTCTCTGTCTCTGTGTCACTGTCTCTGGGTCTGTCTCTGTTTATGTGTCTGTCTCTGTCTCTGTCTCTGGGTCTCTGTCTGTGTGTCTCTGCCTCTGTCTCTTTGTCTCTGTCTCTGCATCTCTGCCTCCGTGCCTATGTCTCTATGTCTCTGTCGCTGTCTCTGTCCCTGTCTCAGTCTCTGTCTCTGTCTCTGTCTCTGTCTCTGTCTCTGTCTCTGTCTCTGTCTATGTCTCTGTCACCCTGTCTCTGTCTCTGTCTTTCTCTCTGTCTCTGTCTCTGTCTCTGTCTCTGTCTCGGTCTCTGTCCCTGCCTCTGTCGCTGCATCTGTCTCCGTCTCTGTCTCTGTCTCTATCTCCGTCTCTGTCTCCGTCTCTGACTCCGTCTCTGTCTCTGTCTCTGTCTCCGTCTCTGTCTCTGTCTCTGTCTCTGTCTCTGTCTCTGTCTCTGTCTCTGTCTCTGGGTCTCTGTCTGTGTGTCTCTGCCTCTGTCTCTTTGTCTCTGTCTCTGCATCTCTGCCCCCGTGCCTATGTCTTTGTGTCTCTGCCTCTGCATCTGCCTCTGTCTCTGTCTCTGTCTCTGTCCCTGTCTCTGTCTCTGTCGCTGCCACTGTCTCTTCCTCTGTCTCTGTCTCCGTCTCTGTCCCTGACTCTGTCTCTGCCTCTGTCTACGTCTCTATCTCTGTCTACGTCTCTATCTCTGTCTCGGTCTCTGCCTCTGTCTCTGTCTCTGTCTCTGTCTCTGTCTCTGTCTCTGTCTCTGTCTCTGTCTCTGTGTCTCTGCCTCTGCATCTCTGTCTCTGTGTCTCCGTCTCTGTGTCTCTGCCTCTGTCATTGTGTCTCGGTCACTGTGAATCTCTCTCTCCCTGTCTCTGTCGCTGTCCCTCTCCTTGTCCCTGTCTCTGTCTCTGTCTCTGTCTCTGTCTGTGTCTCTGTCTCTGTCACTGTCTCTGTCTCTGTCTCTGTCTCTGTCTCTGTCTCTGTCTCTGTCTCTGTCTCTGTCTCTGTCACTGTCTCTGTCTCTGTCTCTGTCTCTGTCTCTGTCACTGTCTCTGTCTCTGTCTCTGTCTCTGTCTCTGTCTCTGTCTCTGTCTCTGTCTCTGTCTCCGTTTCTGTCTCTGTGTCTCTGTCCCTGCCTCTGTCGCTGCATCTGTCTCCGTCTCTGTCTCTGTCTCTGTCTCCGTCTCTGTCTCCGTCTCTGTCGCTGTCTCGGTCTTTGTCTCCGTCTCTGTTTCTGTCTCTGTCTCTGTCTCTGTCTCTGTCTCTGTCTCTGTCACTGTCTCTGTCTCTGTGTCTGTCTCTGTCTCTGTCTCTGTCTCTGTCTCTGTCTCTGTCTCTGTCTCTGTCTCTGTCTCTGTCTCTGTCTCTGTCTCTGTCTGTGTCTCTGTCTCTGTCTCCGTCCCTGTCTTTGCCGCTGCCTCTGTCTTTGTCTCTGTCTCAGTTTCTGTCTCTGTCTCCGTCTCTGTCTCTGTCTCTGTCTCTGCCTCTGTCTCTGTCCCCGTATCTGTCTCCGTCTCCGACTCCATCTCTGTCTCTGTCTCTGCCTCCGTCTCTGTATCCGTCTGTGTCTCTGTCTCTGGGTCTCTGTCTGTGTGGCTCTGCCTCTGTCTCTTTGTCTCTGTCTCTGCATCTCTGTCTCTGTGTTTCCGTCTCTGTGTCTCTGCCTCTGTCATTGTGTCTCGGTCTCTGTGAATCTCTCTGTCTCTGTCTCTGTCTCTGTGTCACTGTCTCTGGGTCTGTCTCTGTTTATGTGTCTGTCTCTGTCTCTGTCTCTGGGTCTCTGTCTGTGTGTCTCTGCCTCTGTCTCTTTGTCTCTGTCTCTGCATCTCTGCCTCCGTGCCTATGTCTCTATGTCTCTGTCGCTGTCTCTGTCCCTGTCTCAGTCTCTGTCTCTGTCTCTGTCTCTGTCTCTGTCTCTGTCTCTGTCTCTGTCTCTGTCTCTGTCTCTGTCTCTGTCTCCCTGTCTCTGTCTCTGTCTCTCTCTCTGTCTCTGTCTCTGTCTCTGTCTCTGTCTCGGTCTCTGTCCCTGCCTCTGTCGCTGCATCTGTCTCCGTCTCTGTCTCTGTCTCTATCTCCGTCTCTGTCTCCGTCTCTGACTCCGTCTCTGTCTCTGTCTCTGTCTCCGTCTCTGTCTCTGTCTCTGTCTCTGTCTCTGTCTCTGTCTCTGTCTCTGTCTCTGGGTCTCTGTCTGTGTGTCTCTGCCTCTGTCTCTTTGTCTCTGTCTCTGCATCTCTGCCCCCGTGCCTATGTCTTTGTGTCTCTGCCTCTGCATCTGCCTCTGTCTCTGTCTCTGTCTCTGTCCCTGTCTCTGTCTCTGTCGCTGCCACTGTCTCTTCCTCTGTCTCTGTCTCCGTCTCTGTCCCTGACTCTGTCTCTGCCTCTGTCTACGTCTCTATCTCTGTCTACGTCTCTATCTCTGTCTCGGTCTCTGCCTCTGTCTCTGTCTCTGTCTCTGTCTCTGTCTCTGTCTCTGTCTCTGTCTCCGTCTCTGTCGCTGTCTCTCCCTCTGTCTCTGTCTCTGTCTCTGTCTCTGTCTCCGTCTCTGTGTCTCTGCCTCTGTCTCTGTGTCTGTCTCTGTCTCTGTCTCTGTCTCTGTCTCTGTCTCTGTCTCTGTCTCTGTCTCTGTCTCTGTCTCTGTCTCTGTCTCTGTCTCTGTCTCTGTCTCTGTCTCTGTCTCTGTCTCTGTCTCTGTCTCTGTGTCTGTCTCTGTCTCTGTCTCTTTCTCTGTCTCTGTCTCTGTCTCTGTCTCTGTCTGTGTCTCTGTCTCTGTCTCCGTCCCTGTCTCTGCCGCTGTCTCTGTCTTTGTCTCTGTCTCAGTTTCTGTCACTGTCTCCGTCTCTGTCTCTGTCTCTGTCTCTGTCTCTGTCTCTGTCTCTGTCTCTGTCTCTGTCTCTGTCTGTGTCTGTGTCTCTGCCTCTGTCTCGGTCATTGTCTCTGTCTCTGTCTCTGTCTCTGTCTCTGTCTCTGTCTCTGTGTCTCTGCCTCTGCATCTCTGTCTCTGTGTCTCCGTCTCTGTGTCTCTGCCTCTGTCATTGTGTCTCGGTCTCTGTGAATCTCTCTCTCCCTGTCTCTGTCGCTGTCCCTCTCCTTGTCCCTGTCTCTGTCTCTGTCTCTGTCTCTGTCTGTGTCTCTGTCTCTGTCACTGTCTCTGTCTCTGTCTCTGTCTCTGTCTCTGTCTCTGTCTCTGTCTCTGTCTCTGTCACTGTCTCTGTCTCTGTCTCTTTCTCTGTCTCTGTCACTGTCTCTGTCTCTGTCTCTGTCTCTGTCTCTGTCTCTGTCTCTGTCTCTGTCTCTGTCTCTGTCTCTGTCTCCGTTTCTGTCTCTGTGTCTCTGTCTCTGGGTCTCTGCCTGTGTGTCTCTGCCTCTGTCTCTTTGTCTCTGTATCAGTTTCTCTGCCTCCGTGCCTATGTCTCTGTGTCTCTGTCTCTGTCTCTGTCTCCCTGTCTCTGTCTCTGCATCTCTGTCTCTGTCTCTGTCTCTCCCTCTGTCTCTGTCCCTGGCTCTGTCTCTGTCTCTGTCTCTGTCTCTGTCTCTGTCTCTGTCTCTGTCTCTGTCTCTGTCTCTGTCTCTGTCACTGCCTCTGTCTCTGGCTCTGTCTCTGTCGCTGTCTCTTCCTCTGTCTCTGTCTCCGTCTCTGTCCCTGGCTCTGTCTCTGCTTCTGTCTCTGTCTCCGTCTCTGTCGCTGTCTCGGTCTTTGTCTCCGTCTCTGTTTCTGTCTCTGTGTCTCCGTCTCTGTGTCTCTGCCTCTGTCATTGTGTCTCGGTCTCTGTGAATCTCTCTCTCTCTGTCTCTGTCCCTGTCCCTCTCCTTGTCCATGTCTCTGTCTCTGTCTCTGTCTCCGTCTCTGTGTCTGTCTCTGTCTCTGTCTCTGTCTCTGTCTCTGTCTCTGTCTGTGTCTCTGTCTCTGTCTCCGTCCCTGTCTGTGTCTCTGTCTCTGTCTCCGTCCCTGTCTCTGCCGCTGTCTCTGTCTTTGTCTCTGTCTCAGTTTCTGACTCTGTCTCCGTCTCTGTCTCTGTCTCTGTCTCTGCCTCTGTCTCCGTCTCTGTCTCTGGCTCTGTCTCTGTCGCTGTCTCTTCCTCTGTCTCTGTCTCCGTCTCTGTCCCTGGCTCTGTCTCTGCCTCTGTATCTGTCTCCGTCTCTGTCGCTGTCTCGGTCTTTGTCTCCGTCTCTGTTTCTGTCTCTGTCTCTGTCTGTGTCTCTGTCTCTGTCACTGTCTCTGTCTCTGTCTCTGTCTCTGTCTCTGTCACTGTCTCTGTCTCTGTCTCTGTCTCTGTCTCTGTCACTGTCTCTGTCTCTGTCTCTGTCTCTGTCTCTGTCACTGTCTCTGTCTCTGTCTCTGTCTCTGTCTCTGTCTCTGTCTCTGTCTCTGTCTCTGTCTCTGTCTCTGTCTCTGTCTCTGTCTCTGTCTCCGTTTCTGTCTCTGTGTCTCTGTCTCTGGGTCTCTGCCTGTGTGTCTCTGCCTCTGTCTCTTTGTCTCTGTATCAGTTTCTGTGCCTCCGTGCCTATGTCTCTGTGTCTCTGTCTCTGTCTCTGTCTCCCTGTCTCTGTCTCTGCATCTCTGTCTCTGTCTCTGTCTCTCCCTCTGTCTCTGTCCCTGGCTCTGTCTCTGTCTCTGTCTGTGTCTCTGTCTCTGTCACTGTCTCTGTCTCTGTCTCTGTCTCTGTCTCTGTCACTGTCTCTGTCTCTGTCTCTGTCTGTGTCTCTGTCTCTGTCACTGTCTCTGTCTCTGTCTCTGTCTCTGTCTCTGTCACTGTCTCTGTCTCTGTCTCTGTCTCTGTCTCTGTCACTGTCTCTGTCTCTGTCTCTGTCTCTGTCTCTGTCTCTGCCTCTGTCTCTGTCTCTGCCTCCGTCTCTGTGTCTGTCTCTGCCACTGTCTGCGACTCTGTCTCTGTTTCTGTCTCTGTCTCTGTCTCTGTCTCTGTCTCTGTCTCTGTCTCTGTCTCTGTCTCTGACTCTGTCTCTGCCTCTGTCTCTGTCCCTGTCCCTCTCCCTGGCCCTGTCGCTGTCTCTGTCTCTGTCACTGTCCCTGTCCCTCTCCCTGGCCCTGTCTCCGTCTCTGTCTCTGTCTCTGCCGCTATCTCCGTCTCCGTCTCTGTCTCTGTCTCTGTCTCTGTCTCTGTCTCTGTCTCTGTCTCTGTCTCTGTCTCCGTCTCTGTCGCTGTCTCTCCCTCTGTCTCTGTCTCTGTCTCTGTCTCTGTGTCTCTGCCTCTGCATCTCTGTCTCTGTGTCTCCGTCTCTGTGTCTCTGCCTCTGTCATTGTGTCTCGGTCTCTGTGAATCTCTCTCTCTCTGTCTCTGTCCCTGTCCCTCTCCTTGTCCCTGTCTCTGTCTCTGTCTCTGTCTCTGTCTCTGTCTCTGTCTCTGTCTCTGTCTCTGTCTCTGTCTCTGTCTCTGTCTCTGTCTCTGTCTCTGTCTCTGTCCCTGCCTCCGTCTCTGTGTCTGTCTCTGCCACTGTCTGCGACTCTGTCTCTGTTTCTGTCTCTGTCTCTGTCTCTGTCTCTGTCTCTGTCTCTGTCTCTGTCTCCGCCCCTGTCTCTGTCCCTGTTTCTGTCTGTGTCTCTGTCTCTGTCTCCGTCCCTGTCTCTGTCGCTGTCTCTGTCCCTGCCTCAGTCTCTGTCTCTGTCTCTGTCTCTGTCTCTACCTCTGTCTCTGTATCTGTCTCCGTCTCTGTCTCTGTCTCTCTCTCTGTCTCTGTCTCTGTCTCTGTCTCTGTCTCTGCCCCTGCCTCTGTCGCTGCATCTGTCTCCGTCTCTGTCTCTGTCGCTGTCTCTGTCTCTGTCTCTGTATCTGTCTCCGTCTCCGTCTCTGTCCCTGTCTCAGTCTCTGTCTCTGTCTCTGTCTCTGTCTCTGCCTCTGTCTCTGTATCTGTCTCCGTCTCTGTCTCTGTCTCTGTCTCTGTCTCTGTCTCCGTTTCTGTCTCTGTGTCTCTGTCCCTGCCTCTGTCGCTGTCTCTGTCTCCGTCTCTGTCGCTGTCTCGGTCTTTGTCTCCGTCTCTGTTTCTGTCTCTGTCTCTGTCTCTGTCTCTGTCTCTGTCTCTGTCACTGTCTCTGTCTCTGTGTCTGTGTCTGTCTCTGTCTCTGTCTCTGTCTCTGTCTCTGTCTCTGTCTCTGTCTCTGTCTCTGTCTCTGTCTGTGTCTCTGTCTCTGTCTCCGTCCCTGTCTCTGCCGCTGCCTCTGTCTTTGTCTCTGTCTCAGTTTCTGTCTCTGTCTCCGTCTCTGTCTCTGTCTCTGTCTCTGCCTCTGTCTCTGTCCCCGTATCTGTCTCCGTCTCCGACTCCATCTCTGTCTCTGTCTCTGCCTCCGTCTCTGTATCCGTCTGTGTCTCTGCCTCTGGGTCTCTGTCTGTGTGGCTCTGCCTCTGTCTCTTTGTCTCTGTCTCTGCATCTCTGTCTCTGTGTTTCCGTCTCTGTGTCTCTGCCTCTGTCATTGTGTCTCGGTCTCTGTGAATCTCTCTGTCTCTGTCTCTGTCTCTGTGTCACTGTCTCTGGGTCTGTCTCTGTTTATGTGTCTGTCTCTGTCTCTGTCTCTGGGTCTCTGTCTGTGTGTCTCTGCCTCTGTCTCTTTGTCTCTGTCTCTGCATCTCTGCCTCCGTGCCTATGTCTCTATGTCTCTGTCGCTGTCTCTGTCCCTGTCTCAGTCTCTGTCTCTGTCTCTGTCTCTGTCTCTGTCTCTGTCTCTGTCTCTGTCTCTGTCTCTGTCTCTGTCTCTGTCTCCCTGTCTCTGTCTCTGTCTCTCTCTCTGTCTCTGTCTCTGTCTCTGTCTCGGTCTCTGTCCCTGCCTCTGTCGCTGCATCTGTCTCCGTCTCTGTCTCTGTCTCTATCTCCGTCTCTGTCTCCGTCTCTGACTCCGTCTCTGTCTCTGTCTCTGTCTCCGTCTCTGTCTCTGTCTCTGTCTCTGTCTCTGTCTCTGTCTCTGTCTCTGGGTCTCTGTCTGTGTGTCTCTGCCTCTGTCTCTTTGTCTCTGTCTCTGCATCTCTGCCCCCGTGCCTATGTCTTTGTGTCTCTGCCTCTGCATCTGCCTCTGTCTCTGTCTCTGTCTCTGTCCCTGTCTCTGTCTCTGTCGCTGCCACTGTCTCTTCCTCTGTCTCTGTCTCCGTCTCTGTCCCTGACTCTGTCTCTGCCTCTGTCTACGTCTCTATCTCTGTCTACGTCTCTATCTCTGTCTCGGTCTCTGCCTCTGTCTCTGTCTCTGTCTCTGTCTCTGTCTCTGTCTCTGTCTCTGTCTCTGTCTCTGTCTCTGTCTGTGTCTCTGTCTCTGTCTCCGTCCCTGTCTCTGCCGCTGTCTCTGTCTTTGTCTCTGTCTCTGTCTCTGTCTCTGTCTCTGTCTCTGTCTCTGTCTCTGCCCCTGCCTCTGTCGCTGCATCTGTCTCCGTCTCTGTCTCTGTCGCTGTCTCTGTCTCTGTCTCTGTATCTGTCTCCGTCTCCGTCTCTGTCCCTGTCTCAGTCTCTGTCTCTGTCTCTGTCTCTGTCTCTGCCTCTGTCTCTGTATCTGTCTCCGTCTCTGTCTCTGTCTCTGTCTCTGTCTCTGTCTCCGTTTCTGTCTCTGTGTCTCTGTCCCTGCCTCTGTCGCTGCATCTGTCTCCGTCTCTGTCTCTGTCTCTGTCTCTGTCTCTGTCTCCGTCTCTGTCGCTGTCTCGGTCTTTGTCTCCGTCTCTGTTTCTGTCTCTGTCTCTGTCTCTGTCTCTGTCTCTGTCTCTGTCACTGTCTCTGTCTCTGTGTCTGTCTCTGTCTCTGTCTCTGTCTCTGTCTCTGTCTCTGTCTCTGTCTCTGTCTCTGTCTCTGTCTCTGTCTGTGTCTCTGTCTCTGTCTCCGTCCCTGTCTCTGCCGCTGCCTCTGTCTTTGTCTCTGTCTCAGTTTCTGTCTCTGTCTCCGTCTCTGTCTCTGTCTCTGTCTCTGCCTCTGTCTCTGTCCCCGTATCTGTCTCCGTCTCCGACTCCATCTCTGTCTCTGTCTCTGCCTCCGTCTCTGTATCCGTCTGTGTCTCTGCCTCTGGGTCTCTGTCTGTGTGGCTCTGCCTCTGTCTCTTTGTCTCTGTCTCTGCATCTCTGTCTCTGTGTTTCCGTCTCTGTGTCTCTGCCTCTGTCATTGTGTCTCGGTCTCTGTGAATCTCTCTGTCTCTGTCTCTGTCTCTGTGTCACTGTCTCTGGGTCTGTCTCTGTTTATGTGTCTGTCTCTGTCTCTGTCTCTGGGTCTCTGTCTGTGTGTCTCTGCCTCTGTCTCTTTGTCTCTGTCTCTGCATCTCTGCCTCCGTGCCTATGTCTCTATGTCTCTGTCGCTGTCTCTGTCCCTGTCTCAGTCTCTGTCTCTGTCTCTGTCTCTGTCTCTGTCTCTGTCTCTGTCTCTGTCTCTGTCTCTGTCTCTGTCTCCCTGTCTCTGTCTCTGTCTCTCTCTCTGTCTCTGTCTCTGTCTCTGTCTCTGTCTCGGTCTCTGTCCCTGCCTCTGTCGCTGCATCTGTCTCCGTCTCTGTCTCTGTCTCTATCTCCGTCTCTGTCTCCGTCTCTGACTCCGTCTCTGTCTCTGTCTCTGTCTCCGTCTCTGTCTCTGTCTCTGTCTCTGTCTCTGTCTCTGTCTCTGTCTCTGGGTCTCTGTCTGTGTGTCTCTGCCTCTGTCTCTTTGTCTCTGTCTCTGCATCTCTGCCCCCGTGCCTATGTCTTTGTGTCTCTGCCTCTGCATCTGCCTCTGTCTCTGTCTCTGTCTCTGTCCCTGTCTCTGTCTCTGTCGCTGCCACTGTCTCTTCCTCTGTCTCTGTCTCCGTCTCTGTCCCTGACTCTGTCTCTGCCTCTGTCTACGTCTCTATCTCTGTCTACGTCTCTATCTCTGTCTCGGTCTCTGCCTCTGTCTCTGTCTCTGTCTCTGTCTCTGTCTCTGTCTCTGTCTCTGTCTCCGTCTCTGTCGCTGTCTCTCCCTCTGTCTCTGTCTCTGTCTCTGTCTCTGTCTCTGTCTCTGTGTCTCTGCCTCTGTCTCTGTGTCTGTCTCTGTCTCTGTCTCTGTCTCTGTCTCTGTCTCTGTCTCTGTCTCTGTCTCTGTCTCTGTCTCTGTCTCTGTCTCTGTCTCTGTCTCTGTCTCTGTCTCTGTCTCTGTCTCTGTCTCTGTCTCTGTCTCTGTCTCTGTCTCTGTCTCTGTGTCTGTCTCTGTCTCTGTCTCTTTCTCTGTCTCTGTCTCTGTCTCTGTCTCTGTCTGTGTCTCTGTCTCTGTCTCCGTCCCTGTCTCTGCCGCTGTCTCTGTCTTTGTCTCTGTCTCAGTTTCTGTCACTGTCTCCGTCTCTGTCTCTGTCTCTGTCTCTGTCTCTGTCTCTGTCTCTGTCTCTGTCTCTGTCTCTGTCTCTGTCTGTGTCTGTGTCTCTGCCTCTGTCTCGGTCATTGTCTCTGTCTCTGTCTCTGTCTCTGTCTCTGTCTCTGTCTCTGTGTCTCTGCCTCTGCATCTCTGTCTCTGTGTCTCCGTCTCTGTGTCTCTGCCTCTGTCATTGTGTCTCGGTCTCTGTGAATCTCTCTCTCCCTGTCTCTGTCGCTGTCCCTCTCCTTGTCCCTGTCTCTGTCTCTGTCTCTGTCTCTGTCTGTGTCTCTGTCTCTGTCACTGTCTCTGTCTCTGTCTCTGTCTCTGTCTCTGTCTCTGTCTCTGTCTCTGTCTCTGTCTCTGTCTCTGTCACTGTCTCTGTCTCTGTCTCTGTCTCTGTCTCTGTCCCTGTCTCTGTCTCTGTCTCTGTCTCTGTCTCTGTCTCTGTCTCTGTCTCTGTCTCTGTCTCTGTCTCTGTCTCTGTCTCTGTCTCTGTCTCCGTTTCTGTCTCTGTGTCTCTGTCTCTGGGTCTCTGCCTGTGTGTCTCTGCCTCTGTCTCTTTGTCTCTGTATCAGTTTCTCTGCCTCCGTGCCTATGTCTCTGTGTCTCTGTCTCTGCCTCTGTCTCCCTGTCTCTGTCTCTGCATCTCTGTCTCTGTCTCTGTCTCTGTCTCTCCCTCTGTCTCTGTCCCTGGCTCTGTCTCTGTCTCTGTCTCTGTCTCTGTCTCTGTCTCTGTCTCTGTCTCTGTCTCTGTCTCTGTCACTGCCTCTGTCTCTGGCTCTGTCTCTGTCGCTGTCTCTTCCTCTGTCTCTGTCTCCGTCTCTGTCCCTGGCTCTGTCTCTGCTTCTGTCTCTGTCTCCGTCTCTGTCGCTGTCTCGGTCTTTGTCTCCGTCTCTGTTTCTGTCTCTGTGTCTCCGTCTCTGTGTCTCTGCCTCTGTCATTGTGTCTCGGTCTCTGTGAATCTCTCTCTCTCTGTCTCTGTCCCTGTCCCTCTCCTTGTCCATGTCTCTGTCTCTGTCTCTGTCTCCGTCTCTGTGTCTGTCTCTGTCTCTGTCTCTGTCTCTGTCTCTGTCTCTGTCTGTGTCTCTGTCTCTGTCTCCGTCCCTGTCTGTGTCTCTGTCTCTGTCTCCGTCCCTGTCTCTGCCGCTGTCTCTGTCTTTGTCTCTGTCTCAGTTTCTGACTCTGTCTCCGTCTCTGTCTCTGTCTCTGTCTCTGCCTCTGTCTCCGTCTCTGTGTCTGTCTCTGTCTCTGTCTCTGCATCTCTGCCTCCGTGCCTATGTCTCTATGTCTCTGTCGCTGTCTCTGTCCCTGTCTCTGCCTCTGTCTCTGTGTCTGTCTCTGTCTCTGTCTCTGTCTCTGTCTCTGTCTCTGTCTCTGTCTCTGTCTCTGTCTCTGTCTCTGTCTCTGTCTCTGTGTCTGTCTCTGTCTCTGTCTCTTTCTCTGTCTCTGTCTCTGTCTCTGTCTGTGTCTCTGTCTCTGTCTCCGTCCCTGTCTCTGCCGCTGTCTCTGTCTTTGTCTCTGTCTCAGTTTCTGTCACTGTCTCCGTCTCTGTCTCTGTCTCTGTCTCTGTCTCTGTCTCTGTCTCTGTCTCTGTCTCTGTCTGTGTCTGTGTCTCTGCCTCTGTCTCGGTCATTGTCTCTGTCTCTGTCTCTGTCTCTGTCTCTGTCTCTGTCTCTGTCTCTGTCTCTGTCTCTGTCTCTGTCTCTGTGTCTCTGCCTCTACATCTCTGTCTCTGTGTCTCCGTCTCTGTGTCTCTGTCTCTGTCATTGTGTCTCGGTCTCTGTGAATCTCTCTCTCCCTGTCTCTGTCGCTGTCCCTCTCCTTGTCCCTGTCTCTGTCTCTGTCTCTGTCTCTGTCTCTGTCTCTGTCTCTGTCTCTGTCTCTGTCTCTGTCTCTGTCACTGCCTCTGTCTCTGTCTCTGTCTCTGTCTCTGTCACTGTCTCTGTCTCTGTCTCTGTCTCTGTCTCTGTCTCTGTCTCTGTCTCTGCCTCTGTCTCTGTCTCTGTCTCCGTTTCTGTCTCTGTGTCTCTGTCTCTGGGTCTCTGCCTGTGTGTCTCTGCCTCTGTCTCTTTGTCTCTGTATCAGTTTCTGTGCCTCCGTGCCTATGTCTCTGTGTCTCTGTCTCTGTCTCTGTCTCCCTGTCTCTGTCTCTGCATCTCTGTCTCTGTCTCTGTCTCTCCCTCTGTCTCTGTCCCTGGCTCTGTCTCTGTCTCTGTCTCTGTCTCTGTCTCTGTCTCTGTCTCTGTCTCTGTCTCTGTCTCTGTCACTGCCTCTGTCTCTGTCTCTGTCTCTGTCGCTGTCTCTTCCTCTGTCTCTGTCTCCGCCTCTGTCCCTGGCTCTGTCTCTGCTTCTGTCTCTGTCTCCGTCTCTGTCGCTGTCTCGGTCTTTGTCTCCGTCTCTGTTTCTGTCTCTGTGTCTCCGTCTCTGTGTCTCTGCCTCTGTCATTGTGTCTCGGTCTCTGTGAATCTCTCTCTCTCTGTCTCTGTCCCTGTCCCTCTCCTTGTCCCTGTCTCTGTCTCTGTCTCTGTCTCCGTCTCTGTGTCTGTCTCTGTCTCTGTCTCTGTCTCTGTCTCTGTCTCTGTCTGTGTCTCTGTCTCTGTCTCCGTCCCTGTCTGTGTCTCTGTCTCTGTCTCCGTCCCTGTCTCTGCCGCTGTCTCTGTCTTTGTCTCTGTCTCAGTTTCTGTCTCTGTCTCCGTCTCTGTCTCTGTCTCTGTCTCTGCCTCTGTCTCCGTCTCTGTCTCTGTCTCTGTGTCTCTGCCTCTGCATCTCTGTCTCTGTGTCTCCGTCTCTGTGTCTCTGCCTCTGTCATTGTGTCTCGGTCTCTGTGAATCTCTCTCTCTCTGTCTCTGTCCCTGTCCCTCTCCTTGTCCCTGTCTCTGTCTCTGTCTCTGTCTCTGTCTCTGTCTCTGTCGCTGTCTCTGTCTCTGTCTCCGTCTCCGTCTCTGTCTCTGTCTCTGTGTCTGTCTCTGTCTCTGTCTCTGTCTCTGTCTCTGTCTCTGTCTCTGTCTCTGTCTCTGTCTCTGTCTCTGTCTCTGTCTCTGTCTCTGTCTCTGTCTCTGTGTCTGTCTCTGTCTCTGTCTCTGTCTCTGTCTCTGTCTCTGTCTCTGTCTCTGTCTCTGTCTCTGTCTCTGTCTCTGTCTCTGTCTCTGTCTCTGTCTCTGTCTCTGTCTCTGTTTCTGTCTCTGTCTCTGTCTCTGTCTCTGTCTCTGTCTCTGTCTCTGTCGCTGTCTCTGTCTCTGTCTCCGTCTCCGTCTCTGTCTCTGTCTCTGTGTCTGTCTCTGTCTCTGTCTCTGTCTCTGTCTCTGTCTCTGTCTCTGTCTCTGTCTCTGTCTCTGTCTCTGTCTCTGTCTCTGTCTCTGTCTCTGTCTCTGTCTCTGTGTCTGTCTCTGTCTCTGTCTCTGTCTCTGTCTCTGTCTCTGTCTCTGTCTCTGTCACTGTCTCTGTCTCTGTCTCTGTCTCTGTCTCTGTCACTGTCTCTGTCTCTGTCTCTGTCTCTGTCTCTGTCACTGTCTCTGTCTCTGTCTCTGTCTCTGTCTCTGTCACTGTCTCTGTCTCTGTCTCTGTCTCTGTCTCTGTCTCTGTCTCTGTCTCTGTCTCTGTCTCTGTCTCTGTCTCTGTCTCCGTTTCTGTCTCTGTGTCTCTGTCTCTGGGTCTCTGCCTGTGTGTCTCTGCCTCTGTCTCTTTGTCTCTGTATCAGTTTCTCTGCCTCCGTGCCTATGTCTCTGTGTCTCTGTCTCTGTCTCTGTCTCCCTGTCTCTGTCTCTGCATCTCTGTCTCTGTCTCTGTCTCTCCCTCTGTCTCTGTCTCTGTCTCTGTCTCTGTCTCTGTCTCTGTCTCCGTCTCCTTGTCTCTGTCTCTGCATCTCTGTCTCTGTCTCTGCCTCTGTCTCTGTCACTGTCTCCGTCTCTGGCTCTGTCCCTGTCTCTGTCCCCGTCGCCGTCTTCATCTCTGTCTCTGTCTCTGTCTCTGTCTCCGTCTCTGCTTCTGTCTCTGTCTCCGTCTCTGTCGCTGTCTC
This sequence comes from Megachile willughbiella, assembly GCA_945859595.2. NCBI lineage: Eukaryota > Metazoa > Arthropoda > Insecta > Hymenoptera > Megachilidae > Megachile > Megachile willughbiella. The sequence goes on from CAMAOD020000168.1 coordinate 155,779, forward strand.
GGTCTTTGTCTCCGTCTCTGTTTCTGTCTCTGTCACTGCCTCTGTCTTTGGCTCTGTCTCTGTCGCTGTCTCTTCCTCTGTCTCTGTCTCCGTCTCTGTCCCTGGCTCTGTCTCTGCCTCTGTCTCTGTCTCCGTCTCTGTCGCTGTCTCGGTCTTTGTCTCGGTCTCTGTTTCTGTCTCTGTCTCTGTCTCTGTCTCTGTCTCTGTCTCTGTCTCTGTCTCTGTCTCTGTCTCTGTCTCTGTGTCTGTCTCTGTGTCTCCGTCTCTGTGTCTCTGCCTCTGTCATTGTGTCTCGGTCTCTGTGAATCTCTCTCTCTCTGTCTCTGTCCCTGTCCCTCTCCTTGTCCCTGTCTCTGTCTCTGTCTCTGTCTCTGTCTCTGTCTCTGTCTCTGTCTCTGTCTCTGTCACTGTCTCTGTCTCTGTCTCTGTCTCTGTCTCCGTTTCTGTCTCTGTGTCTCTGTCCCTGCCTCTGTCGCTGCATCTGTCTCCGTCTCTGTCTCTGTCTCTGTCTCTGTCTCTGTCTCTGTCTCCGTCTCTGTCGCTGTCTCGGTCTTTGTCTCCGTCTCTGTTTCTGTCTCTGTCTCTGTCTCTGTCTCTGTCTCTGTCTCTGTCTCTGTCACTGTCTCTGTCTCTGTGTCTGTCTCTGTCTCTGTCTCTGTCTCTGTCTCTGTCTCTGTCTCTGTCTCTGTCTCTGTCTCTGTCTCTGTCTCTGTCTCTGTCTGTGTCTCTGTCTCTGTCTCCGTCCCTGTCTCTGCCGCTGCCTCTGTCTTTGTCTCTGTCTCAGTTTCTGTCTCTGTCTCCGTCTCTGTCTCTGTCTCTGTCTCTGCCTCTGTCTCTGTCCCCGTATCTGTCTCCGTCTCCGACTCCATCTCTGTCTCTGTCTCTGCCTCCGTCTCTGTATCCGTCTGTGTCTCTGTCTCTGGGTCTCTGTCTGTGTGGCTCTGCCTCTGTCTCTTTGTCTCTGTCTCTGCATCTCTGTCTCTGTGTTTCCGTCTCAGTGTCTCTGCCTCTGTCATTGTGTCTCGGTCTCTGTGAATCTCTCTGTCTCTGTCTCTGTCTCTGTGTCACTGTCTCTGGGTCTGTGTCTGTTTATGTGTCTGTCTCTGTCTCTGTCTCTGGGTCTCTGTCTGTGTGTCTCTGCCTCTGTCTCTTTGTCCCTGTCTCTGCATCTCTGCCTCCGTGCCTATGTCTCTATGTCTCTGTCGCTGTCTCTGTCCCTGTCTCAGTCTCTGTCTCTGTCTCTGTCTCTGTCTCTGTCTCTGTCTCTGTCTCTGTCTCTGTCTCTGTCTCTGTCTCTGTCTCTGTCTCTGTCTCCCTGTCTCTGTCTCTGTTTCTCTCTCTGTCTCTGTCTCTGTCTCTGTCTCTGTCTCGGTCTCTGTCCCTGCCTCTGTCGCTGCATCTGTCTCCGTCTCTGTCTCTGTCTCTATCTCCGTCTCTGTCTCCGTCTCTGACTCCGTCTCTGTCTCTGTCTCTGTCTCCGTCTCTGTCTCTGTCTCTGTCTCTGTCTCTGTCTCTGTCTCTGTCTCTGGGTCTCTGTCTGTGTGTCTCTGCCTCTGTCTCTTTGTCTCTGTCTCTGCATCTCTGCCCCCGTGCCTATGTCTTTGTGTCTCTGCCTCTGCATCTGCCTCTGTCTCTGTCTCTGTCTCTGTCCCTGTCTCTGTCTCTGTCGCTGCCACTGTCTCTTCCTCTGTCTCTGTCTCCGTCTCTGTCCCTGACTCTGTCTCTGCCTCTGTCTACGTCTCTATCTCTGTCTACGTCTCTATCTCTGTCTCGGTCTCTGCCTCTGTCTCTGTCTCTGTCTCTGTCTCTGTCTCTGTCTCTGTCTCTGTCTCCGTCTCTGTCGCTGTCTCTCCCTCTGTCTCTGTCTCTGTCTCTGTCTCTGTCTCTGTCTCTGTGTCTCTGCCTCTGTCTCTGTTTCTGTCTCTGTCTCTGTCTCTGTCTCTGTCTCTGTCTCTGTCTCTGTCTCTGTCTCCGTCTCTGTCTCTGTCTCTGTCTCTGTCTCTGTCTCTGTCTCTGTCTCTGTCTCTGTCTCTGTCTCTGTCTCTGTCTCTGTCTCTGTCTCTGTCTCTGTCTCTGTCTCTGTCTCTGTCTCTGTGTCTCTGCCTCTGTCTCTGTGTCTGTCTCTGTCTCTGTCTCTGTCTCTGTCTCTGTCTCTGTCTCTGTCTCTGTCTCTGTCTCTGTCTCTGTCTCTGTCTCTGTCTCTGTCTCTGTCTCTGTCTCTGTCTCTGTCTCTGTCTCTGTCTCTGTCTCTGTCTCTGTCTCTGTCTCTGTGTCTGTCTCTGTCTCTGTCTCTTTCTCTGTCTCTGTCTCTGTCTCTGTCTCTGTCTGTGTCTCTGTCTCTGTCTCCGTCCCTGTCTCTGCCGCTGTCTCTGTCTTTGTCTCTGTCTCAGTTTCTGTCACTGTCTCCGTCTCTGTCTCTGTCTCTGTCTCTGTCTCTGTCTCTGTCTCTGTCTCTGTCTCTGTCTCTGTCTCTGTCTCTGTCTGTGTCTGTGTCTCTGCCTCTGTCTCGGTCATTGTCTCTGTCTCTGTCTCTGTCTCTGTCTCTGTCTCTGTCTCTGTCTCTGTGTCTCTGCCTCTGCATCTCTGTCTCTGTGTCTCCGTCTCTGTGTCTCTGCCTCTGTCATTGTGTCTCGGTCTCTGTGAATCTCTCTCTCCCTGTCTCTGTCGCTGTCCCTCTCCTTGTCCCTGTCTCTGTCTCTGTCTCTGTCTCTGTCTGTGTCTCTGTCTCTGTCACTGTTTCTGTCTCTGTCTCTGTCTCTGTCTCTGTCTCTGTCTCTGTCTCTGTCTCTGTCTCTGTCACTGTCTCTGTCTCTGTCTCTGTCTCTGTCTCTGTCACTGTCTCTGTCTCTGTCTCTGTCTCTGTCTCTGTCTCTGTCTCTGTCTCTGTCTCTGTCTCTGTCTCTGTCTCCGTTTCTGTCTCTGTGTCTCTGTCTCTGGGTCTCTGCCTGTGTGTCTCTGCCTCTGTCTCTTTGTCTCTGTATCAGTTTCTCTGCCTCCGTGCCTATGTCTCTGTGTCTCTGTCTCTGTCTCTGTCTCCCTGTCTCTGTCTCTGCATCTCTGTCTCTGTCTCTGTCTCTCCCTCTGTCTCTGTCCCTGGCTCTGTCTCTGTCTCTGTCTCTGTCTCTGTCTCTGTCTCTGTCTCTGTCTCTGTCACTGCCTCTGTCTCTGGCTCTGTCTCTGTCGCTGTCTCTTCCTCTGTCTCTGTCTCCGCCTCTGTCCCTGGCTCTGTCTCTGCTTCTGTCTCTGTCTCCGTCTCTGTCGCTGTCTCGGTCTTTGTCTCCGTCTCTGTTTCTGTCTCTGTGTCTCCGTCTCTGTGTCTCTGCCTCTGTCATTGTGTCTCGGTCTCTGTGAATCTCTCTCTCTCTGTCTCTGTCTCTGTCCCTCTCCTTGTCCCTGTCTCTGTCTCTGTCTCTGTCTCCGTCTCTGTGTCTGTCTCTGTCTCTGTCTCTGTCTCTGTCTCTGTCTGTGTCTCTGTCTCTGTCTCCGTCCCTGTCTGTGTCTCTGTCTCTGTCTCCGTCCCTGTCTCTGCCGCTGTCTCTGTCTTTGTCTCTGTCTCAGTTTCTGTCTCTGTCTCCGTCTCTGTCTCTGTCTCTGTCTCTGCCTCTGTCTCCGTCTCTGTCTCTGTCTCTGTGTCTCTGCCTCTGCATCTCTGTCTCTGTGTCTCCGTCTCTGTGTCTCTGCCTCTGTCATTGTGTCTCGGTCTCTGTGAATCTCTCTCTCTCTGTCTCTGTCCCTGTCTCTGTCTCTGTCTCTGTCTCTGTCTCTGTCTCTGTCTCTGTCGCTGTCTCTGTCTCTGTCTCCGTCTCCGTCTCTGTCTCTGTCTCTGTGTCTGTCTCTGTCTCTGTCTCTGTCTCTGTCTCTGTCTCTGTCTCTGTCTCTGTCTCTGTCTCTGTCTCTGTCTCTGTCTCTGTCTCTGTCTCTGTGTCTGTCTCTGTCTCTGTCTCTGTCTCTGTCTCTGTCTCTGTCTCTGTCTCTGTCTCTGTCTCTGTCTCTGTCTCTGTCTCTGTCTCTGTCTCTGTCTCTGTCTCTGTCTCTGTCTCCGTCCCTGTCTGTGTCTCTGTCTCTGTCTCCGTCCCTGTCTCTGCCGCTGTCTCTGTCTTTGTCTCTGTCTCAGTTTCTGACTCTGTCTCCGTCTCTGTCTCTGTCTCTGTCTCTGCCTCTGTCTCCGTCTCTGTGTCTGTCTCTGTCTCTGTCTCTGCATCTCTGCCTCCGTGCCTATGTCTCTATGTCTCTGTCGCTGTCTCTGTCCCTGTCTCTGCCTCTGTCTCTGTGTCTGTCTCTGTCTCTGTCTCTGTCTCTGTCTCTGTCTCTGTCTCTGTCTCTGTCTCTGTCTCTGTCTCTGTCTCTGTCTCTGTCTCTGTCTCTGTCTCTGTCTCTGTCTCTGTCTCTGTGTCTGTCTCTGTCTCTGTCTCTTTCTCTGTCTCTGTCTCTGTCTCTGTCTCTGTCTGTGTCTCTGTCTCTGTCTCCGTCCCTGTCTCTGCCGCTGTCTCTGTCTTTGTCTCTGTCTCAGTTTCTGTCACTGTCTCCGTCTCTGTCTCTGTCTCTGTCTCTGTCTCTGTCTCTGTCTCTGTCTCTGTCTCTGTCTCTGTCTGTGTCTGTGTCTCTGCCTCTGTCTCGGTCATTGTCTCTGTCTCTGTCTCTGTCTCTGTCTCTGTCTCTGTCTCTGTCTCTGTCTCTGTCTCTGTCTCTGTCTCTGTCTCTGTGTCTCTGCCTCTACATCTCTGTCTCTGTGTCTCCGTCTCTGTGTCTCTGCCTCTGTCATTGTGTCTCGGTCTCTGTGAATCTCTCTCTCCCTGTCTCTGTCGCTGTCCCTCTCCTTGTCCCTGTCTCTGTCTCTGTCTCTGTCTCTGTCTGTGTCTCTGTCTCTGTCACTGTCTCTGTCTCTGTCTCTGTCTCTGTCTCTGTCTCTGTCTCTGTCTCTGTCTCTGTCACTGCCTCTGTCTCTGTCTCTGTCTCTGTCTCTGTCACTGTCTCTGTCTCTGTCTCTGTCTCTGTCTCTGTCTCTGTCTCTGTCTCTGTCTCTGTCTCTGTCTCTGTCTCTGTCTCCGTTTCTGTCTCTGTGTCTCTGTCTCTGGGTCTCTGCCTGTGTGTCTCTGCCTCTGTCTCTTTGTCTCTGTATCAGTTTCTGTGCCTCCGTGCCTATGTCTCTGTGTCTCTGTCTCTGTCTCTGTCTCCCTGTCTCTGTCTCTGCATCTCTGTCTCTGTCTCTGTCTCTCCCTCTGTCTCTGTCCCTGGCTCTGTCTCTGTCTCTGTCTCTGTCTCTGTCTCTGTCTCTGTCTCTGTCTCTGTCTCTGTCTCTGTCACTGCCTCTGTCTCTGGCTCTGTCTCTGTCGCTGTCTCTTCCTCTGTCTGTGTCTCCGCCTCTGTCCCTGGCTCTGTCTCTGCTTCTGTCTCTGTCTCCGTCTCTGTCGCTGTCTCGGTCTTTGTCTCCGTCTCTGTTTCTGTCTCTGTGTCTCCGTCTCTGTGTCTCTGCCTCTGTCATTGTGTCTCGGTCTCTGTGAATCTCTCTCTCTCTGTCTCTGTCTCTGTCCCTCTCCTTGTCCCTGTCTCTGTCTCTGTCTCTGTCTCCGTCTCTGTGTCTGTCTCTGTCTCTGTCTCTGTCTCTGTCTCTGTCTCTGTCTGTGTCTCTGTCTCTGTCTCCGTCCCTGTCTGTGTCTCTGTCTCTGTCTCCGTCCCTGTCTCTGCCGCTGTCTCTGTCTTTGTCTCTGTCTCAGTTTCTGTCTCTGTCTCCGTCTCTGTCTCTGTCTCTGTCTCTGCCTCTGTCTCCGTCTCTGTCTCTGTCTCTGTGTCTCTGCCTCTGCATCTCTGTCTCTGTGTCTCCGTCTCTGTGTCTCTGCCTCTGTCATTGTGTCTCGGTCTCTGTGAATCTCTCTCTCTCTGTCTCTGTCCCTGTCCCTCTCCTTGTCCCTGTCTCTGTCTCTGTCTCTGTCTCTGTCTCTGTCTCTGTCGCTGTCTCTGTCTCTGTCTCCGTCTCCGTCTCTGTCTCTGTCTCTGTGTCTGTCTCTGTCTCTGTCTCTGTCTCTGTCTCTGTCTCTGTCTCTGTCTCTGTCTCTGTCTCTGTCTCTGTCTCTGTCTCTGTCTCTGTGTCTGTCTCTGTCTCTGTCTCTGTCTCTGTCTCTGTCTCTGTCTCTGTCTCTGTCTCTGTCTCTGTCTCTGTCTCTGTCTCTGTCTCTGTCTCTGTCTCTGTCTCTGTCTCTGTCTCTGTCTCTGTCTCTGTCTCTGTCTCTGTCTCTGTCTCTGTCTCTGTTTCTGTCTCAGTCTCTGTCTCTGTCTCTGTCTCTGTCTCTCTCTCTGTCTCTGTCTCTGTCTCTGTCACTGCCTCTGTCTCTGGCTCTGTCTCTGTCGCTGTCTCTTCCTCTGTCTCTGTCTCCGTCTCTGTCCCTGGCTCTGTCTCTGCCTCTGTATCTGTCTCCGTCTCTGTCGCTGTCTCGGTCTTTGTCTCCGTCTCTGTTTCTGTCTCTGTCTCTGTCTGTGTCTCTGTCTCTGTCACTGTCTCTGTTTCTGTCTCTGTCTCTGTCTCTGTCACTGTCTCTGTCTCTGTCTCTGTCTCTGTCTCTGTCACTGTCTCTGTCTCTGTCTCTGTCTCTGTCTCTGTCACTGTCTCTGTCTCTGTCTCTGTCTCTGTCTCTGTCTCTGTCTCTGTCTCTGTCTCTGTCTCTGTCTCTGTCTCCGTTTCTGTCTCTGTGTCTCTGTCTCTGGGTCTCTGCCTGTGTGTCTCTGCCTCTGTCTCTTTGTCTCTGTATCAGTTTCTCTGCCTCCGTGCCTATGTCTCTGTGTCTCTGTCTCTGTCTCTGTCTCCCTGTCTCTGTCTCTGCATCTCTGTCTCTGTCTCTGTCTCTCCCTGTGTCTCTGTCTCTGTCTCTGTCTCTGTCTCTGTCTCTGTCTCCGTCTCCTTGTCTCTGTCTCTGCATCTCTGTCTCTGTCTCTGCCTCTGTCTCTGTCACTGTCTCCGTCTCTGGCTCTGTCCCTGTCTCTGTCCCCGTCGCCGTCTTCATCTCTGTCTCTGTCTCTGTCTCTGTCTCCGTCTCTGCTTCTGTCTCTGTCTCCGTCTCTGTCGCTGTCTCGGTCTTTGTCTCCGTCTCTGTTTCTGTCTCTGTCACTGCCTCTGTCTCTGGCTCTGTCTCTGTCGCTGTCTCTTCCTCTGTCTCTGTCTCCGTCTCTGTCCCTGGCTCTGTCTCTGCCTCTGTCTCTGTCTCCGTCTCTGTCGCTGTCTCGGTCTTTGTCTCGGTCTCTGTTTCTGTCTCTGTCTCTGTCTCTGTCTCTGTCTCTGTCTCTGTCTCTGTCTCTGTCTCTGTCTCTGTCTCTGTCTCTGTCTCTGTCTCTGTCTCTGTGCCTGTCTCTGTGTCTCCGTCTCTGTGTCTCTGCCTCTGTCATTGTGTCTCGGTCTCTGTGAATCTCTCTCTCTCTGTCTCTGTCCCTGTCCCTCTCCTTGTCCCTGTCTCTGTCTCTGTCTCTGTCTCTGTCTCTGTCTCTGTCTCTGACTCTGTCACTGTCTCTGTCTCTGTCTCTGCCTCTGTCTCTGTCAATGTCTCTGTCTCTGTCTCTGTCTCTGTCTCTGTCTCTGTCTCTCCCTCTGTCTCTGTCTCTGTCTCTGTCTCTGCCTCTATCTCCGTCTCCGTCTCTGTCTCTGTCTCTGTCTCTGCCTCTGTCTCTGTCTCCGTCTCTGTCGCTGTCTCTCCCTCTGTCTCTGTCTCTGTCTCTGTGTCTCTGCCTCTGCATCTCTGTCTCTGTGTCTCCGTCTCTGTGTCTCTGCCTCTGTCATTGTGTCTCGGTCTCTGTGAATCTCTCTCTCTCTGTCTCTGTCCCTGTCCCTCTCCTTGTCCCTGTCTCTGTCTCTGTCTCTGTCTCTGTCTCTGTCTCTGTCTCTGTCTCTGTCTCTGTCTCTGTGTCTCTGCCTCTGCATCTCTGTCTCTGTGTCTCCGTCTCTGTGTCTCTGCCTCTGTCATTGTGTCTCGGTCTCTGTGAATCTCTCTCTCCCTGTCTCTGTCGCTGTCCCTCTCCTTGTCCCTGTCTCTGTCTCTGTCTCTGTCTCTGTCTGTGTCTCTGTCTCTGTCACTGTCTCTGTCTCTGTCTCTGTCTCTGTCTCTGTCTCTGTCTCTGTCTCTGTCTCTGTCACTGTCTCTGTCTCTGTCTCTGTCTCTGTCTCTGTCACTGTCTCTGTCTCTGTCTCTGTCTCTGTCTCTGTCTCTGTCTCTGTCTCTGTCTCTGTCTCTGTCTCCGTTTCTGTCTCTGTGTCTCTGTCTCTGGGTCTCTGCCTGTGTGTCTCTGCCTCTGTCTCTTTGTCTCTGTATCAGTTTCTCTGCCTCCGTGCCTATGTCTCTGTGTCTCTGTCTCTGTCTCTGTCTCCCTGTCTCTGTCTCTGCATCTCTGTCTCTGTCTCTGTCTCTCCCTCTGTCTCTGTCCCTGGCTCTGTCTCTGTCTCTATCTCTGTCTCTGTCTCTGTCTCTGTCTCTGTCTCTGTCTCTGTCTCTGTCTCTGTCTCTGTCACTGCCTCTGTCTCTGGCTCTGTCTCTGTCGCTGTCTCTTCCTCTGTCTCTGTCTCCGTCTCTGTCCCTGGCTCTGTCTCTGCTTCTGTCTCTGTCTCCGTCTCTGTCGCTGTCTCGGTCTTTGTCTCCGTCTCTGTTTCTGTCTCTGTGTCTCCGTCTCTGTGTCTCTGACTCTGTCATTGTGTCTCGGTCTCTGTGAATCTCTCTCTCTCTGTCTCTGTCCCTGTCCCTCTCCTTGTCCATGTCTCTGTCTCTGTCTCTGTCTCCGTCTCTGTGTCTGTCTCTGTCTCTGTCTCTGTCTCTGTCTCTGTCTCTGTCTGTGTCTCTGTCTCTGTCTCCGTCCCTGTCTGTGTCTCTGTCTCTGTCTCCGTCCCTGTCTCTGCCGCTGTCTCTGTCTTTGTCTCTGTCTCAGTTTCTGACTCTGTCTCCGTCTCTGTCTCTGTCTCTGTCTCTGCCTCTGTCTCCGTCTCTGTGTCTGTCTCTGTCTCTGTCTCTGCATCTCTGCCTCCGTGCCTATGTCTCTATGTCTCTGTCGCTGTCTCTGTCCCTGTCTCTGCCTCTGTCTCTGTGTCTGTCTCTGTCTCTGTCTCTGTCTCTGTCTCTGTCTCTGTCTCTGTCTCTGTCTCTGTCTCTGTCTCTGTCTCTGTCTCTGTCTCTGTCTCTGTCTCTGTCTCTGTCTCTGTCTCTGTCTCTGTGTCTGTCTCTGTCTCTGTCTCTTTCTCTGTCTCTGTCTCTGTCTCTGTCTCTGTCTGTGTCTCTGTCTCTGTCTCCGTCCCTGTCTCTGCCGCTGTCTCTGTCTTTGTCTCTGTCTCAGTTTCTGTCACTGTCTCCGTCTCTGTCTCTGTCTCTGTCTCTGTCTCTGTCTCTGTCTCTGTCTCTGTCTCTGTCTCTGTCTCTGTCTGTGTCTGTGTCTCTGCCTCTGTCTCGGTCATTGTCTCTGTCTCTGTCTCTGTCTCTGTCTCTGTCTCTGTCTCTGTCTCTGTCTCTGTCTCTGTCTCTGTCTCTGTGTCTCTGCCTCTACATCTCTGTCTCTGTGTCTCCGTCTCTGTGTCTCTGCCTCTGTCATTGTGTCTCGGTCTCTGTGAATCTCTCTCTCTCCCTGTCTCTGTCGCTGTCCCTCTCCTTGTCCCTGTCTCTGTCTCTGTCTCTGTCTCTGTCTGTGTCTCTGTCTCTGTCACTGTCTCTGTCTCTGTCTCTGTCTCTGTCTCTGTCTCTGTCTCTGTCTCTGTCTCTGTCACTGCCTCTGTCTCTGTCCCTGGCTCTGTCTCTGTCTCTGTCTCTGTCTCTGTCTCTGTCTCTGTCTCTGTCTCTGTCTCTGTCTCTGTCTCTGTCTCTGTCACTGCCTCTGTCTCTGGCTCTGTCTCTGTCGCTGTCTCTTCCTCTGTCTCTGTCTCCGCCTCTGTCCCTGGCTCTGTCTCTGCTTCTGTCTCTGTCTCCGTCTCTGTCGCTGTCTCGGTCTTTGTCTCCGTCTCTGTTTCTGTCTCTGTGTCTCCGTCTCTGTGTCTCTGCCTCTGTCATTGTGTCTCGGTCTCTGTGAATCTCTCTCTCTCTGTCTCTGTCTCTGTCCCTCTCCTTGTCCCTGTCTCTGTCTCTGTCTCTGTCTCCGTCTCTGTGTCTGTCTCTGTCTCTGTCTCTGTCTCTGTCTCTGTCTCTGTCTCTGTCTGTGTCTCTGTCTCTGTCTCCGTCCCTGTCTGTGTCTCTGTCTCTGTCTCCGTCCCTGTCTCTGCCGCTGTCTCTGTCTTTGTCTCTGTCTCAGTTTCTGTCTCTGTCTCCGTCTCTGTCTCTGTCTCTGTCTCTGCCTCTGTCTCCGTCTCTGTCTCTGTCTCTGTGTCTCTGCCTCTGCATCTCTGTCTCTGTGTCTCCGTCTCTGTGTCTCTGCCTCTGTCATTGTGTCTCGGTCTCTGTGAATCTCTCTCTCTCTGTCTCTGTCCCTGTCCCTCTCCTTGTCCCTGTCTCTGTCTCTGTCTCTGTCTCTGTCTCTGTCTCTGTCGCTGTCTCTGTCTCTGTCTCCGTCTCCGTCTCTGTCTCTGTCTCTGTGTCTGTCTCTGTCTCTGTCTCTGTCTCTGTCTCTGTCTCTGTCTCTGTCTCTGTCTCTGTCTCTGTCTCTGTCTCTGTGTCTGTCTCTGTCTCTGTCTCTGTCTCTGTCTCTGTCTCTGTCTCTGTCTCTGTCTCTGTCTCTGTCTCTGTCTCTGTCTCTGTCTCTGTCTCTGTCTCTGTCTCTGTCTCTGTCTCTGTCTCTGTCTCTGTTTCTGTCTCTGTCTCTGTCTCTGTCTCTGTCTCTGTCTCTGTCTCTGTCTCTGTCTCTGTCTCTGTCTCTGTCACTGCCTCTGTCTCTGGCTCTGTCTCTGTCGCTGTCTCTTCCTCTGTCTCTGTCTCCGTCTCTGTCCCTGGCTCTGTCTCTGCCTCTGTATCTGTCTCCGTCTCTGTCGCTGTCTCGGTCTTTGTCTCCGTCTCTGTTTCTGTCTCTGTCTCTGTCTGTGTCTCTGTCTCTGTCACTGTCTCTGTCTCTGTCTCTGTCTCTGTCTCTGTCACTGTCTCTGTCTCTGTCTCTGTCTCTGTCTCTGTCACTGTCTCTGTCTCTGTCTCTGTCTCTGTCTCTGTCACTGTCTCTGTCTCTGTCTCTGTCTCTGTCTCTGTCTCTGTCTCTGTCTCTGTCTCTGTCTCTGTCTCTGTCTCTGTCTCCGTTTCTGTCTCTGTGTCTCTGTCTCTGGGTCTCTGCCTGTGTGTCTCTGCCTCTGTCTCTTTGTCTCTGTATCAGTTTCTCTGCCTCCGTGCCTATGTCTCTGTGTCTCTGTCTCTGTCTCTGTCTCCCTGTCTCTGTCTCTGCATCTCTGTCTCTGTCTCTGTCTCTCCCTCTGTCTCTGTCTCTGTCTCTGTCTCTGTCTCTGTCTCCGTCTCCTTGTCTCTGTCTCTGCATCTCTGTCTCTGTCTCTGCCTCTGTCTCTGTCACTGTCTCCGTCTCTGGCTCTGTCCCTGTCTCTGTCCCCGTCGCCGTCTTCATCTCTGTCTCTGTCTCTGTCTCTGTCTCCGTCTCTGCTTCTGTCTCTGTCTCCGTCTCTGTCGCTGTCTCGGTCTTTGTCTCCGTCTCTGTTTCTGTCTCTGTCACTGCCTCTGTCTCTGGCTCTGTCCCTGTCGCTGTCTCTTCCTCTGTCTCTGTCTCCGTCTCTGTCCCTGGCTCTGTCTCTGCCTCTGTCTCTGTCTCCGTCTCTGTCGCTGTCTCGGTCTTTGTCTCGGTCTCTGTTTCTGTCTCTGTCTCTGTCTCTGTCTCTGTCTCTGTCTCTGTCTCTGTCTCTGTCCCTGTCTCTGTCTCTGTCTCTGTCTCTGTCTCTGTCTCTGTCTCTGTCTCTGTCTCTGTGTCTGTCTCTGTGTCTCCGTCTCTGTGTCTCTGCCTCTGTCATTGTGTCTCGGTCTCTGTGAATCTCTCTCTCTCTGTCTCTGTCCCTGTCCCTCTCGTTGTCCCTGTCTCTGTCTCTCTCTCTGTCTCTGTCTCTGTCTCTGTCTCTGACTCTGTCACTGTCTCTGTCTCTGTCTCTGCCTCTGTCTCTGTCAATGTCTCTGTCTCTGTCTCTGTCTCTGTCTCTGTCTCTGTCTCTCCCTCTGTCTCTGTCTCTGTCCCTGTCTCTGTCTCTGTCTCTGTCTCTGTCTCCTTGTCTCTGTCTCTGCATCTCTGTCTCTGTCTCTGCCTCTGTCTCTGTCACAGTCTCCGTCTCTGTCTCTGTCCCTGTCTCTGTCCCCGTCGCCGTCTTCATCTCTGTCTCTGTCTCTGTCTCTGCCTCTGTCTCTGTCTCTGTCTCTGTCTCTGTCTCTGTTTATGTGTCTGTCTCTGTCTCTGTCTCTGGGACTCTGTCTGTGTGTCTCTGCCTCTGTCTCTTTGTCTCTGCCTCTGCATCGCTGCCTCCGTGCCTATGTCTCTATGTCTCTGTCTCTGTCTCTGCCTCTGTCTCTGTCTCTGTCTCTGCCTCCGTCTCTGTGTCTGTCTCTGCCACTGTCTGCGACTCTGTCTCTGTTTCTGTCTCTGTCTCTGTCTCTGTCTCTGTCTCTGTCTCTGTCTCTGCCTCTGTCTCTGTCCCTGTCCCTCTCCCTGGCCCTGTCGCTGTCTCTGTCTCTGTCTCTGTCCCTGTCCCTCTCCCTGGCCCTGTCTCCGTCTCTGTCTCTGTCTCTGCCTCTATCTCCGTCTCCGTCTCTGTCTCTGTCTCTGTCTCTGCCTCTGTCTCTGTCTCCGTCTCTGTCGCTGTCTCTCCCTCTGTCTCTGTCTCTGTCTCTGTGTCTCTGCCTCTGCATCTCTGTCTCTGTGTCTCCGTCTCTGTGTCTCTGCCTCTGTCATTGTGTCTCGGTCTCTGTGAATCTCTCTCTCTCTGTCTCTGTCCCTGTCCCTCTCCTTGTCCCTGTCTCTGTCTCTGTCTCTGTCTCTGTCTCTGTCTCTGTCTCTGTCTCTGTCTCTGTGTCTCTGCCTCTGCATCTCTGTCTCTGTGTCTCCGTCTCTGTGTCTCTGCCTCTGTCATTGTGTCTCGGTCTCTGTGAATCTCTCTCTCCCTGTCTCTGTCGCTGTCCCTCTCCTTGTCCCTGTCTCTGTCTCTGTCTCTGTCTCTGTCTGTGTCTCTGTCTCTGTCACTGTCTCTGTCTCTGTCTCTGTCTCTGTCTCTGTCTCTGTCTCTGTCTCTGTCTCTGTCTCTGTCACTGTCTCTGTCTCTGTCTCTGTCTCTGTCTCTGTCACTGTCTCTGTCTCTGTCTCTGCCTCTGTCTCTGTCACAGTCTCCGTCTCTGTCTCTGTCCCTGTCTCTGTCCCCGTCGCCGTCTTCATCTCTGTCTCTGTCTCTGTCTCTGTCTCTGCCTCTGTCTCTGTCTCTGTCTCTGTCTCTGTCTCTGTTTATGTGTCTGTCTCTGTCTCTGTCTCTGGGACTCTGTCTGTGTGTCTCTGCCTCTGTCTCTTTGTCTCTGCCTCTGCATCGCTGCCTCCGTGCCTATGTCTCTATGTCTCTGTCTCTGTCTCTGCCTCTGTCTCTGTCTCTGTCTCTGCCTCCGTCTCTGTGTCTGTCTCTGCCACTGTCTGCGACTCTGTCTCTGTTTCTGTCTCTGTCTCTGTCTCTGTCTCTGTCTCTGTCTCTGCCTCTGTCTCTGTCCCTGTCCCTCTCCCTGGCCCTGTCGCTGTCTCTGTCTCTGTCTCTGTCCCTGTCCCTCTCCCTGGCCCTGTCTCCGTCTCTGTCTCTGTCTCTGCCTCTATCTCCGTCTCCGTCTCTGTCTCTGTCTCTGTCTCTGCCTCTGTCTCTGTCTCCGTCTCTGTCGCTGTCTCTCCCTCTGTCTCTGTCTCTGTCTCTGTGTCTCTGCCTCTGCATCTCTGTCTCTGTGTCTCCGTCTCTGTGTCTCTGCCTCTGTCATTGTGTCTCGGTCTCTGTGAATCTCTCTCTCTCTGTCTCTGTCCCTGTCCCTCTCCTTGTCCCTGTCTCTGTCTCTGTCTCTGTCTCTGTCTCTGTCTCTGTCTCTGTCTCTGTCTCTGTCTCTGTCTCTGTCTCTGTCACTGTCTCTGTCTCTGTCTCTGTCTCTGTCTCTGTCACTGTCTCTGTCTCTGTCTCTGTCTCTGTCTCTGTCTCTGTCTCTGTCTCTGTCTCTGTCTCCGTTTCTGTCTCTGTGTCTCTGTCTCTGGGTCTCTGCCTGTGTGTCTCTGCCTCTGTCTCTTTGTCTCTGTATCAGTTTCTGTGCCTCCGTGCCTATGTCTCTGTGTCTCTGTCTCTGTCTCTGTCTCCATGTCTCTGTCTCTGCATCTCTGTCTCTGTCTCTGTCTCTCCCTCTGTCTCTGTCCCTGGCTCTGTCTCTGTCTCTGTCTCTGTCTCTGTCTCTGTCTCTGTCTCTGTCTCTGTCTCTGTCTCTGTCACTGCCTCTGTCTCTGGCTCTGTCTCTGTCGCTGTCTCTTCCTCTGTCTCTGTCTCCGCCTCTGTCCCTGGCTCTGTCTCTGCTTCTGTCTCTGTCTCCGTCTCTGTCGCTGTCTCGGTCTTTGTCTCCGTCTCTGTTTCTGTCTCTGTGTCTCCGTCTCTGTGTCTCTGCCTCTGTCATTGTGTCTCGGTCTCTGTGAATCTCTCTCTCTCTGTCTCTGTCTCTGTCCCTCTCCTTGTCCCTGTCTCTGTCTCTGTCTCTGTCTCCGTCTCTGTGTCTGTCTCTGTCTCTGTCTCTGTCTCTGTCTCTGTCTCTGTCTCTGTCTGTGTCTCTGTCTCTGTCTCCGTCCCTGTCTGTGTCTCTGTCTCTGTCTCCGTCCCTGTCTCTGCCGCTGTCTCTGTCTTTGTCTCTGTCTCAGTTTCTGTCTCTGTCTCCGTCTCTGTCTCTGTCTCTGTCTCTGCCTCTGTCTCCGTCTCTGTCTCTGTCTCTGTGTCTCTGCCTCTGCATCTCTGTCTCTGTGTCTCCGTCTCTGTGTCTCTGCCTCTGTCATTGTGTCTCGGTCTCTGTGAATCTCTCTCTCTCTGTCTCTGTCCCTGTCCCTCTCCTTGTCCCTGTCTCTGTCTCTGTCTCTGTCTCTGTCTCTGTCTCTGTCGCTGTCTCTGTCTCTGTCTCCGTCTCCGTCTCTGTCTCTGTCTCTGTGTCTGTCTCTGTCTCTGTCTCTGTCTCTGTCTCTGTCTCTGTCTCTGTCTCTGTCTCTGTCTCTGTCTCTGTCTCTGTGTCTGTCTCTGTCTCTGTCTCTGTCTCTGTCTCTGTCTCTGTCTCTGTCTCTGTCTCTGTCTCTGTCTCTGTCTCTGTCTCTGTCTCTGTCTCTGTCTCTGTCTCTGTCTCTGTCTCTGTCTCTGTCTCTGTCTCTGTTTCTGTCTCTGTCTCTGTCTCTGTCTCTGTCTCTGTCTCTGTCTCTGTCTCTGTCTCTGTCTCTGTCACTGCCTCTGTCTCTGGCTCTGTCTCTGTCGCTGTCTCTTCCTCTGTCTCTGTCTCCGTCTCTGTCCCTGGCTCTGTCTCTGCCTCTGTATCTGTCTCCGTCTCTGTCGCTGTCTCGGTCTTTGTCTCCGTCTCTGTTTCTGTCTCTGTCTCTGTCTGTGTCTCTGTCTCTGTCACTGTCTCTGTCTCTGTCTCTGTCTCTGTCTCTGTCACTGTCTCTGTCTCTGTCTCTGTCTCTGTCTCTGTCACTGTCTCTGTCTCTGTCTCTGTCTCTGTCTCTGTCACTGTCTCTGTCTCTGTCTCTGTCTCTGTCTCTGTCTCTGTCTCTGTCTCTGTCTCTGTCTCTGTCTCTGTCTCCGTTTCTGTCTCTGTGTCTCTGTCTCTGGGTCTCTGCCTGTGTGTCTCTGCCTCTGTCTCTTTGTCTCTGTATCAGTTTCTCTGCCTCCGTGCCTATGTCTCTGTGTCTCTGTCTCTGTCTCTGTCTCCCTGTCTCTGTCTCTGCATCTCTGTCTCTGTCTCTGTCTCTCCCTCTGTCTCTGTCTCTGTCTCTGTCTCTGTCTCTGTCTCCGTCTCCTTGTCTCTGTCTCTGCATCTCTGTCTCTGTCTCTGCCTCTGTCTCTGTCACTGTCTCCGTCTCTGGCTCTGTCCCTGTCTCTGTCCCCGTCGCCGTCTTCATCTCTGTCTCTGTCTCTGTCTCTGTCTCCGTCTCTGCTTCTGTCTCTGTCTCCGTCTCTGTCGCTGTCTCGGTCTTTGTCTCCGTCTCTGTTTCTGTCTCTGTCACTGCCTCTGTCTCTGGCTCTGTCCCTGTCGCTGTCTCTTCCTCTGTCTCTGTCTCCGTCTCTGTCCCTGGCTCTGTCTCTGCCTCTGTCTCTGTCTCCGTCTCTGTCGCTGTCTCGGTCTTTGTCTCGGTCTCTGTTTCTGTCTCTGTCTCTGTCTCTGTCTCTGTCTCTGTCTCTGTCTCTGTCTCTGTCTCTGTCTCTGTCTCTGTCTCTGTCTCTGTCTCTGTCTCTGTCTCTGTCTCTGTCTCTGTCTCTGTGTCTGTGTCTGTCTCTGTGTCTCCGTCTCTGTGTCTCTGCCTCTGTCATTGTGTCTCGGTCTCTGTGAATCTCTCTCTCTCTGTCTCTGTCCCTGTCCCTCTCGTTGTCCCTGTCTCTGTCTCTCTCTCTGTCTCTGTCTCTGTCTCTGTCTCTGACTCTGTCACTGTCTCTGTCTCTGTCTCTGCCTCTGTCTCTGTCAATGTCTCTGTCTCTGTCTCTGTCTCTGTCTCTGTCTCTGTCTCTCCCTCTGTCTCTGTCTCTGTCTCTGTCTCTGTCTCTGTCTCTGTCTCTGTCTCCTTGTCTCTGTCTCTGCATCTCTGTCTCTGTCTCTGCCTCTGTCTCTGTCACAGTCTCCGTCTCTGTCTCTGTCCCTGTCTCTGTCCCCGTCGCCGTCTTCATCTCTGTCTCTGTCTCTGTCTCTGCCTCTGTCTCTGTCTCTGTCTCTGTCTCTGTCTCTGTTTATGTGTCTGTCTCTGTCTCTGTCTCTGGGACTCTGTCTGTGTGTCTCTGCCTCTGTCTCTTTGTCTCTGCCTCTGCATCGCTGCCTCCGTGCCTATGTCTCTATGTCTCTGTCTCTGTCTCTGCCTCTGTCTCTGTCTCTGTCTCTGCCTCCGTCTCTGTGTCTGTCTCTGCCACTGTCTGCGACTCTGTCTCTGTTTCTGTCTCTGTCTCTGTCTCTGTCTCTGTCTCTGTCTCTGTCTCTGCCTCTGTCTCTGTCCCTGTCCCTCTCCCTGGCCCTGTCGCTGTCTCTGTCTCTGTCTCTGTCCCTGTCCCTCTCCCTGGCCCTGTCTCCGTCTCTGTCTCTGTCTCTGCCTCTATCTCCGTCTCCGTCTCTGTCTCTGTCTCTGTCTCTGCCTCTGTCTCTGTCTCCGTCTCTGTCGCTGTCTCTCCCTCTGTCTCTGTCTCTGTCTCTGTGTCTCTGCCTCTGCATCTCTGTCTCTGTGTCTCCGTCTCTGTGTCTCTGCCTCTGTCATTGTGTCTCGGTCTCTGTGAATCTCTCTCTCTCTGTCTCTGTCCCTGTCCCTCTCCTTGTCCCTGTCTCTGTCTCTGTCTCTGTCTCTGTCTCTGTCTGTGTCTCTGTCTCTGTCTCTGTGTCTCTGCCTCTGCATCTCTGTCTCTGTGTCTCCGTCTCTGTGTCTCTGCCTCTGTCATTGTGTCTCGGTCTCTGTGAATATCTCTCTCTCCCTGTCTCTGTCGCTGTCCCTCTCCTTGTCCCTGTCTCTGTCTCTGTCTCTGTCTCTGTCTGTGTCTCTGTCTCTGTCACTGTCTCTGTCTCTGTCTCTGTCTCTGTCTCTGTCTCTGTCTCTGTCTCTGTCTCTGTCTCTGTCACTGTCTCTGTCTCTGTCTCTGTCTCTGTCTCTGTCACTGTCTCTGTCTCTGTCTCTGCCTCTGTCTCTGTCACAGTCTCCGTCTCTGTCTCTGTCCCTGTCTCTGTCCCCGTCGCCGTCTTCATCTCTGTCTCTGTCTCTGTCTCTGTCTCTGCCTCTGTCTCTGTCTCTGTCTCTGTCTCTGTCTCTGTTTATGTGTCTGTCTCTGTCTCTGTCTCTGGGACTCTGTCTGTGTGTCTCTGCCTCTGTCTCTTTGTCTCTGCCTCTGCATCGCTGCCTCCGTGCCTATGTCTCTATGTCTCTGTCTCTGTCTCTGCCTCTGTCTCTGTCTCTGTCTCTGCCTCCGTCTCTGTGTCTGTCTCTGCCACTGTCTGCGACTCTGTCTCTGTTTCTGTCTCTGTCTCTGTCTCTGTCTCTGTCTCTGTCTCTGCCTCTGTCTCTGTCCCTGTCCCTCTCCCTGGCCCTGTCGCTGTCTCTGTCTCTGTCTCTGTCCCTGTCCCTCTCCCTGGCCCTGTCTCCGTCTCTGTCTCTGTCTCTGCCTCTATCTCCGTCTCCGTCTCTGTCTCTGTCTCTGTCTCTGCCTCTGTCTCTGTCTCCGTCTCTGTCGCTGTCTCTCCCTCTGTCTCTGTCTCTGTCTCTGTGTCTCTGCCTCTGCATCTCTGTCTCTGTGTCTCCGTCTCTGTGTCTCTGCCTCTGTCATTGTGTCTCGGTCTCTGTGAATCTCTCTCTCTCTGTCTCTGTCCCTGTCCCTCTCCTTGTCCCTGTCTCTGTCTCTGTCTCTGTCTCTGTCTCTGTCTCTGTCTCTGTCTCTGTCTCTGTCTCTGTCTCTGTCTCTGTCACTGTCTCTGTCTCTGTCTCTGTCTCTGTCTCTGTCACTGTCTCTGTCTCTGTCTCTGTCTCTGTCTCTGTCTCTGTCTCTGTCTCTGTCTCTGTCTCCGTTTCTGTCTCTGTGTCTCTGTCTCTGGGTCTCTGCCTGTGTGTCTCTGCCTCTGTCTCTTTGTCTCTGTATCAGTTTCTGTGCCTCCGTGCCTATGTCTCTGTGTCTCTGTCTCTGTCTCTGTCTCCATGTCTCTGTCTCTGCATCTCTGTCTCTGTCTCTGTCTCTCCCTCTGTCTCTGTCCCTGGCTCTGTCTCTGTCTCTGTCTCTGTCTCTGTCTCTGTCTCTGTCTCTGTCTCTGTCTCTGTCTCTGTCACTGCCTCTGTCTCTGGCTCTGTCTCTGTCGCTGTCTCTTCCTCTGTCTCTGTCTCCGCCTCTGTCCCTGGCTCTGTCTCTGCTTCTGTCTCTGTCTCCGTCTCTGTCGCTGTCTCGGTCTTTGTCTCCGTCTCTGTTTCTGTCTCTGTGTCTCCGTCTCTGTGTCTCTGCCTCTGTCATTGTGTCTCGGTCTCTGTGAATCTCTCTCTCTCTGTCTCTGTCTCTGTCCCTCTCCTTGTCCCTGTCTCTGTCTCTGTCTCTGTCTCCGTCTCTGTGTCTGTCTCTGTCTCTGTCTCTGTCTCTGTCTCTGTCTCTGTCTCTGTCTGTGTCTCTGTCTCTGTCTCCGTCCCTGTCTGTGTCTCTGTCTCTGTCTCCGTCCCTGTCTCTGCCGCTGTCTCTGTCTTTGTCTCTGTCTCAGTTTCTGTCTCTGTCTCCGTCTCTGTCTCTGTCTCTGTCTCTGCCTCTGTCTCCGTCTCTGTCTCTGTCTCTGTGTCTCTGCCTCTGCATCTCTGTCTCTGTGTCTCCGTCTCTGTGTCTCTGCCTCTGTCATTGTGTCTCGGTCTCTGTGAATCTCTCTCTCTCTGTCTCTGTCCCTGTCCCTCTCCTTGTCCCTGTCTCTGTCTCTGTCTCTGTCTCTGTCTCTGTCTCTGTCGCTGTCTCTGTCTCTGTCTCCGTCTCCGTCTCTGTCTCTGTCTCTGTGTCTGTCTCTGTCTCTGTCTCTGTCTCTGTCTCTGTCTCTGTCTCTGTCTCTGTCTCTGTCTCTGTCTCTGTCTCTGTGTCTGTCTCTGTCTCTGTCTCTGTCTCTGTCTCTGTCTCTGTCTCTGTCTCTGTCTCTGTCTCTGTCTCTGTCTCTGTCTCTGTCTCTGTCTCTGTCTCTGTCTCTGTCTCTGTCTCTGTCTCTGTCTCTGTCTCTGTTTCTGTCTCTGTCTCTGTCTCTGTCTCTGTCTCTGTCTCTGTCTCTGTCTCTGTCTCTGTCTCTGTCACTGCCTCTGTCTCTGGCTCTGTCTCTGTCGCTGTCTCTTCCTCTGTCTCTGTCTCCGTCTCTGTCCCTGGCTCTGTCTCTGCCTCTGTATCTGTCTCCGTCTCTGTCGCTGTCTCGGTCTTTGTCTCCGTCTCTGTTTCTGTCTCTGTCTCTGTCTGTGTCTCTGTCTCTGTCACTGTCTCTGTCTCTGTCTCTGTCTCTGTCTCTGTCACTGTCTCTGTCTCTGTCTCTGTCTCTGTCTCTGTCACTGTCTCTGTCTCTGTCTCTGTCTCTGTCTCTGTCACTGTCTCTGTCTCTGTCTCTGTCTCTGTCTCTGTCTCTGTCTCTGTCTCTGTCTCTGTCTCTGTCTCTGTCTCCGTTTCTGTCTCTGTGTCTCTGTCTCTGGGTCTCTGCCTGTGTGTCTCTGCCTCTGTCTCTTTGTCTCTGTATCAGTTTCTCTGCCTCCGTGCCTATGTCTCTGTGTCTCTGTCTCTGTCTCTGTCTCCCTGTCTCTGTCTCTGCATCTCTGTCTCTGTCTCTGTCTCTCCCTCTGTCTCTGTCTCTGTCTCTGTCTCTGTCTCTGTCTCCGTCTCCTTGTCTCTGTCTCTGCATCTCTGTCTCTGTCTCTGCCTCTGTCTCTGTCACTGTCTCCGTCTCTGGCTCTGTCCCTGTCTCTGTCCCCGTCGCCGTCTTCATCTCTGTCTCTGTCTCTGTCTCTGTCTCCGTCTCTGCTTCTGTCTCTGTCTCCGTCTCTGTCGCTGTCTCGGTCTTTGTCTCCGTCTCTGTTTCTGTCTCTGTCACTGCCTCTGTCTCTGGCTCTGTCCCTGTCGCTGTCTCTTCCTCTGTCTCTGTCTCCGTCTCTGTCCCTGGCTCTGTCTCTGCCTCTGTCTCTGTCTCCGTCTCTGTCGCTGTCTCGGTCTTTGTCTCGGTCTCTGTTTCTGTCTCTGTCTCTGTCTCTGTCTCTGTCTCTGTCTCTGTCTCTGTCTCTGTCTCTGTCTCTGTCTCTGTCTCTGTCTCTGTCTCTGTCTCTGTCTCTGTCTCTGTCTCTGTGTCTGTGTCTGTCTCTGTGTCTCCGTCTCTGTGTCTCTGCCTCTGTCATTGTGTCTCGGTCTCTGTGAATCTCTCTCTCTCTGTCTCTGTCCCTGTCCCTCTCGTTGTCCCTGTCTCTGTCTCTCTCTCTGTCTCTGTCTCTGTCTCTGTCTCTGACTCTGTCACTGTCTCTGTCTCTGTCTCTGCCTCTGTCTCTGTCAATGTCTCTGTCTCTGTCTCTGTCTCTGTCTCTGTCTCTGTCTCTCCCTCTGTCTCTGTCTCTGTCTCTGTCTCTGTCTCTGTCTCTGTCTCTGTCTCCTTGTCTCTGTCTCTGCATCTCTGTCTCTGTCTCTGCCTCTGTCTCTGTCACAGTCTCCGTCTCTGTCTCTGTCCCTGTCTCTGTCCCCGTCGCCGTCTTCATCTCTGTCTCTGTCTCTGTCTCTGCCTCTGTCTCTGTCTCTGTCTCTGTCTCTGTCTCTGTTTATGTGTCTGTCTCTGTCTCTGTCTCTGGGACTCTGTCTGTGTGTCTCTGCCTCTGTCTCTTTGTCTCTGCCTCTGCATCGCTGCCTCCGTGCCTATGTCTCTATGTCTCTGTCTCTGTCTCTGCCTCTGTCTCTGTCTCTGTCTCTGCCTCCGTCTCTGTGTCTGTCTCTGCCACTGTCTGCGACTCTGTCTCTGTTTCTGTCTCTGTCTCTGTCTCTGTCTCTGTCTCTGTCTCTGTCTCTGCCTCTGTCTCTGTCCCTGTCCCTCTCCCTGGCCCTGTCGCTGTCTCTGTCTCTGTCTCTGTCCCTGTCCCTCTCCCTGGCCCTGTCTCCGTCTCTGTCTCTGTCTCTGCCTCTATCTCCGTCTCCGTCTCTGTCTCTGTCTCTGTCTCTGCCTCTGTCTCTGTCTCCGTCTCTGTCGCTGTCTCTCCCTCTGTCTCTGTCTCTGTCTCTGTGTCTCTGCCTCTGCATCTCTGTCTCTGTGTCTCCGTCTCTGTGTCTCTGCCTCTGTCATTGTGTCTCGGTCTCTGTGAATCTCTCTCTCTCTGTCTCTGTCCCTGTCCCTCTCCTTGTCCCTGTCTCTGTCTCTGTCTCTGTCTCTGTCTCTGTCTGTGTCTCTGTCTCTGTCTCTGTGTCTCTGCCTCTGCATCTCTGTCTCTGTGTCTCCGTCTCTGTGTCTCTGCCTCTGTCATTGTGTCTCGGTCTCTGTGAATATCTCTCTCTCCCTGTCTCTGTCGCTGTCCCTCTCCTTGTCCCTGTCTCTGTCTCTGTCTCTGTCTCTGTCTGTGTCTCTGTCTCTGTCACTGTCTCTGTCTCTGTCTCTGTCTCTGTCTCTGTCTCTGTCTCTGTCTCTGTCTCTGTCTCTGTCACTGTCTCTGTCTCTGTCTCTGTCTCTGTCTCTGTCACTGTCTCTGTCTCTGTCTCTGCCTCTGTCTCTGTCACAGTCTCCGTCTCTGTCTCTGTCCCTGTCTCTGTCCCCGTCGCCGTCTTCATCTCTGTCTCTGTCTCTGTCTCTGTCTCTGCCTCTGTCTCTGTCTCTGTCTCTGTCTCTGTCTCTGTTTATGTGTCTGTCTCTGTCTCTGTCTCTGGGACTCTGTCTGTGTGTCTCTGCCTCTGTCTCTTTGTCTCTGCCTCTGCATCGCTGCCTCCGTGCCTATGTCTCTATGTCTCTGTCTCTGTCTCTGCCTCTGTCTCTGTCTCTGTCTCTGCCTCCGTCTCTGTGTCTGTCTCTGCCACTGTCTGCGACTCTGTCTCTGTTTCTGTCTCTGTCTCTGTCTCTGTCTCTGTCTCTGTCTCTGCCTCTGTCTCTGTCCCTGTCCCTCTCCCTGGCCCTGTCGCTGTCTCTGTCTCTGTCTCTGTCCCTGTCCCTCTCCCTGGCCCTGTCTCCGTCTCTGTCTCTGTCTCTGCCTCTATCTCCGTCTCCGTCTCTGTCTCTGTCTCTGTCTCTGCCTCTGTCTCTGTCTCCGTCTCTGTCGCTGTCTCTCCCTCTGTCTCTGTCTCTGTCTCTGTGTCTCTGCCTCTGCATCTCTGTCTCTGTGTCTCCGTCTCTGTGTCTCTGCCTCTGTCATTGTGTCTCGGTCTCTGTGAATCTCTCTCTCTCTGTCTCTGTCCCTGTCCCTCTCCTTGTCCCTGTCTCTGTCTCTGTCTCTGTCTCTGTCTCTGTCTCTGTCTCTGTCTCTGTCTCTGTCTCTGTCTCTGTCTCTGTGTCTCTGCCTCTGCATCTCTGTCTCTGTGTCTCCGTCTCTGTGTCTCTGCCTCTGTCATTGTGTCTCGGTCTCTGTGAATCTCTCTCTCCCTGTCTCTGTCGCTGTCCCTCTCCTTGTCCCTGTCTCTGTCTCTGTCTCTGTCTCTGTCTGTGTCTCTGTCTCTGTCACTGTCTCTGTCTCTGTCTCTGTCTCTGTCTCTGTCTCTGTCTCTGTCTCTGTCTCTGTCTCTGTCACTGTCTCTGTCTCTGTCTCTGTCTCTGTCTCTGTCACTGTCTCTGTCTCTGTCTCTGTCTCTGTCTCTGTCTCTGTCTCTGTCTCTGTCTCTGTCTCTGTCTCTGTCTCCGTTTCTGTCTCTGTGTCTCTGTCTCTGGGTCTCTGCCTGTGTGTCTCTGCCTCTGTCTCTTTGTCTCTGTATCAGTTTCTCTGCCTCCGTGCCTATGTCTCTGTGTCTCTGTCTCTGTCTCTGTCTCCCTGTCTCTGTCTCTGCATCTCTGTCTCTGTCTCTGTCTCTGTCTCTGCCTCTGTCTCCGTCTCTGTGTCTGTCTCTGTCTCTGTCTCTGCATCTCTGCCTCCGTGCCTATGTCTCTATGTCTCTGTCGCTGTCTCTGTCCCTGTCTCTGCCTCTGTCTCTGTGTCTGTCTCTGTCTCTGTCTCTGTCTCTGTCTCTGTCTCTGTCTCTGTCTCTGTCTCTGTCTCTGTCTCTGTCTCTGTCTCTGTCTCTGTGTCTGTCTCTGTCTCTGTCTCTTTCTCTGTCTCTGTCTCTGTCTCTGTCTCTGTCTGTGTCTCTGTCTCTGTCTCCGTCCCTGTCTCTGCCGCTGTCTCTGTCTTTGTCTCTGTCTCAGTTTCTGTCACTGTCTCCGTCTCTGTCTCTGTCTCTGTCTCTGTCTCTGTCTCTGTCTCTGTCTCTGTCTCTGTCTGTGTCTGTGTCTCTGCCTCTGTCTCGGTCATTGTCTCTGTCTCTGTCTCTGTCTCTGTCTCTGTCTCTGTCTCTGTCTCTGTCTCTGTCTCTGTCTCTGTCTCTGTGTCTCTGCCTCTACATCTCTGTCTCTGTGTCTCCGTCTCTGTGTCTCTGCCTCTGTCATTGTGTCTCGGTCTCTGTGAATCTCTCTCTCCCTGTCTCTGTCGCTGTCCCTCTCCTTGTCCCTGTCTCTGTCTCTGTCTCTGTCTCTGTCTCTGTCACTGTCTCTGTCTCTGTCTCTGTCTCTGTCTCTGTCTCTGTCTCTGTCTCTGTCTCTGTCACTGCCTCTGTCTCTGTCTCTGTCTCTGTCTCTGTCACTGTCTCTGTCTCTGTCTCTGTCTCTGTCTCTGTCTCTGTCTCTGTCTCTGTCTCTGTCTCTGTCTCTGTCTCTGTCTCCGTTTCTGTCTCTGTGTCTCTGTCTCTGGGTCTCTGCCTGTGTGTCTCTGCCTCTGTCTCTTTGTCTCTGTATCAGTTTCTGTGCCTCCGTGCCTATGTCTCTGTGTCTCTGTCTCTGTCTCTGTCTCCCTGTCTCTGTCTCTGCATCTCTGTCTCTGTCTCTGTCTCTCCCTCTGTCTCTGTCCCTGGCTCTGTCTCTGTCTCTGTCTCTGTCTCTGTCTCTGTCTCTGTCTCTGTCTCTGTCTCTGTCACTGCCTCTGTCTCTGGCTCTGTCTCTGTCGCTGTCTCTTCCTCTGTCTCTGTCTCCGCCTCTGTCCCTGGCTCTGTCTCTGCTTCTGTCTCTGTCTCCGTCTCTGTCGCTGTCTCGGTCTTTGTCTCCGTCTCTGTTTCTGTCTCTGTGTCTCCGTCTCTGTGTCTCTGCCTCTGTCATTGTGTCTCGGTCTCTGTGAATCTCTCTCTCTCTGTCTCTGTCTCTGTCCCTCTCCTTGTCCCTGTCTCTGTCTCTGTCTCTGTCTCCGTCTCTGTGTCTGTCTCTGTCTCTGTCTCTGTCTCTGTCTCTGTCTCTGTCTGTGTCTCTGTCTCTGTCTCCGTCCCTGTCTGTGTCTCTGTCTCTGTCTCCGTCCCTGTCTCTGCCGCTGTCTCTGTCTTTGTCTCTGTCTCAGTTTCTGTCTCTGTCTCCGTCTCTGCCTCTGTCTCTGTCTCTGCCTCTGTCTCCGTCTCTGTCTCTGTCTCTGTGTCTCTGCCTCTGCATCTCTGTCTCTGTGTCTCCGTCTCTGTGTCTCTGCCTCTGTCATTGTGTCTCGGTCTCTGTGAATCTCTCTCTCTCTGTCTCTGTCCCTGTCCCTCTCCTTGTCCCTGTCTCTGTCTCTGTCTCTGTCTCTGTCTCTGTCTCTGTCGCTGTCTCTGTCTCTGTCTCCGTCTCCGTCTCTGTCTCTGTCTCTGTGTCTGTCTCTGTCTCTGTCTCTGTCTCTGTCTCTGTCTCTGTCTCTGTCTCTGTCTCTGTCTCTGTCTCTGTCTCTGTCTCTGTGTCTGTCTCTGTCTCTGTCTCTGTCTCTGTCTCTGTCTCTGTCTCTGTCTCTGTCTCTGTCTCTGTCTCTGTCTCTGTCTCTGTCTCTGTCTCTGTCTCTGTCTCTGTCTCTGTCTCTGTCTCTGTCTCTGTCTCTGTCTCTGTTTCTGTCTCTGTCTCTGTCTCTGTCTCTGTCTCTGTCTCTGTCTCTGTCTCTGTCTCTGTCTCTGTCTCTGTCACTGCCTCTGTCTCTGGCTCTGTCTCTGTCGCTGTCTCTTCCTCTGTCTCTGTCTCCGTCTCTGTCCCTGGCTCTGTCTCTGCCTCTGTATCTGTCTCCGTCTCTGTCGCTGTCTCGGTCTTTGTCTCCGTCTCTGTTTCTGTCTCTGTCTCTGTCTGTGTCTCTGTCTCTGTCACTGTCTCTGTCTCTGTCTCTGTCTCTGTCTCTGTCACTGTCTCTGTCTCTGTCTCTGTCTCTGTCTCTGTCACTGTCTCTGTCTCTGTCTCTGTCTCTGTCTCTGTCACTGTCTCTGTCTCTGTCTCTGTCTCTGTCTCTGTCTCTGTCTCTGTCTCTGTCTCTGTCTCTGTCTCTGTCTCCGTTTCTGTCTCTGTGTCTCTGTCTCTGGGTCTCTGCCTGTGTGTCTCTGCCTCTGTCTCTTTGTCTCTGTATCAGTTTCTCTGCCTCCGTGCCTATGTCTCTGTGTCTCTGTCTCTGTCTCTGTCTCCCTGTCTCTGTCTCTGCATCTCTGTCTCTGTCTCTGTCTCTCCCTCTGTCTCTGTCTCTGTCTCTGTCTCTGTCTCTGTCTCCGTCTCCTTGTCTCTGTCTCTGCATCTCTGTCTCTGTCTCTGCCTCTGTCTCTGTCACTGTCTCCGTCTCTGGCTCTGTCCCTGTCTCTGTCCCCGTCGCCGTCTTCATCTCTGTCTCTGTCTCTGTCTCTGTCTCCGTCTCTGCTTCTGTCTCTGTCTCCGTCTCTGTCGCTGTCTCGGTCTTTGTCTCCGTCTCTGTTTCTGTCTCTGTCACTGCCTCTGTCTCTGGCTCTGTCTCTGTCGCTGTCTCTTCCTCTGTCTCTGTCTCCGTCTCTGTCCCTGGCTCTGTCTCTGCCTCTGTCTCTGTCTCCGTCTCTGTCGCTGTCTCGGTCTCTGTCTCCGTCTCTGTCGCTGTCTCTCCCTCTGTCTCTGTCTCTGTCTCTGTGTCTGCCTCTGCATCTCTGTCTCTGTGTCTCCGTCTCTGTGTCTCTGCCTCTGTCATTGTGTCTCGGTCTCTGTGAATCTCTCTCTCTCTGTCTCTGTCCCTGTCCCTCTCCTTGTCCCTGTCTCTGTCTCTGTCTCTGTCTCTGTCTCTGCCTCTGTCTCTGTCTCTGTCTCTGTGTCTCTGCCTCTGCATCTCTGTCTCTGTGTCTCCGTCTCTGTGTCTCTGCCTCTGTCATTGTGTCTCGGTCTCTGTGAATCTCTCTCTCCCTGTCTCTGTCGCTGTCCCTCTCCTTGTCCCTGTCTCCGTCCCTGTCTGTGTCTCTGTCTCTGTCTCCGTCCCTGTCTCTGCCGCTGTCTCTGTCTTTGTCTCTGTCTCAGTTTCTGACTCTGTCTCCGTCTCTGTCTCTGTCTCTGTCTCTGCCTCTGTCTCCGTCTCTGTGTCTGTCTCTGTCTCTGTCTCTGCATCTCTGCCTCCGTGCCTATGTCTCTATGTCTCTGTCGCTGTCTCTGTCCCTGTCTCTGCCTCTGTCTCTGTGTCTGTCTCTGTCTCTGTCTCTGTCTCTGTCTCTGTCTCTGTCTCTGTCTCTGTCTCTGTCTCTGTCTCTGTCTCTGTCTCTGTCTCTGTCTCTGTCTCTGTCTCTGTCTCTGTGTCTGTCTCTGTCTCTGTCTCTTTCTCTGTCTCTGTCTCTGTCTCTGTCTCTGTCTGTGTCTCTGTCTCTGTCTCCGTCCCTGTCTCTGCCGCTGTCTCTGTCTTTGTCTCTGTCTCAGTTTCTGTCACTGTCTCCGTCTCTGTCTCTGTCTCTGTCTCTGTCTCTGTCTCTGTCTCTGTCTCTGTCTCTGTCTGTGTCTGTGTCTCTGCCTCTGTCTCGGTCATTGTCTCTGTCTCTGTCTCTGTCTCTGTCTCTGTCTCTGTCTCTGTCTCTGTCTCTGTGTCTCTGCCTCTACATCTCTGTCTCTGTGTCTCCGTCTCTGTGTCTCTGCCTCTGTCATTGTGTCTCGGTCTCTGTGAATCTCTCTCTCCCTGTCTCTGTCGCTGTCCCTCTCCTTGTCCCTGTCTCTGTCTCTGTCTCTGTCTCTGTCTGTGTCTCTGTCTCTGTCACTGTCTCTGTCTCTGTCTCTGTCTCTGTCTCTGTCTCTGTCTCTGTCTCTGTCTCTGTCACTGCCTCTGTCTCTGTCTCTGTCTCTGTCTCTGTCACTGTCTCTGTCTCTGTCTCTGTCTCTGTCTCTGTCTCTGTCTCTGTCTCTGTCTCTGTCTCTGTCTCCGTTTCTGTCTCTGTGTCTCTGTCTCTGGGTCTCTGCCTGTGTGTCTCTGCCTCTGTCTCTTTGTCTCTGTATCAGTTTCTGTGCCTCCGTGCCTATGTCTCTGTGTCTCTGTCTCTGTCTCTGTCTCCCTGTCTCTGTCTCTGCATCTCTGTCTCTGTCTCTGTCTCTCCCTCTGTCTCTGTCCCTGGCTCTGTCTCTGTCTCTGTCTCTGTCTCTGTCTCTGTCTCTGTCTCTGTCACTGCCTCTGTCTCTGGCTCTGTCTCTGTCGCTGTCTCTTCCTCTGTCTCTGTCTCCGCCTCTGTCCCTGGCTCTGTCTCTGCTTCTGTCTATGTCTCCGTCTCTGTCGCTGTCTCGGTCTTTGTCTCCGTCTCTGTTTCTGTCTCTGTGTCTCCGTCTCTGTGTCTCTGCCTCTGTCATTGTGTCTCGGTCTCTGTGAATCTCTCTCTCTCTGTCTCTGTCTCTGTCCCTCTCCTTGTCCCTGTCTCTGTCTCTGTCTCTGTCTCCGCCTCTGTGTCTGTCTCTGTCTCTGTCTCTGTCTCTGTCTCTGTCTCTGTCTCTGTCTGTGTCTCTGTCTCTGTCTCCGTCCCTGTCTGTGTCTCTGTCTCTGTCTCCGTCCCTGTCTCTGCCGCTGTCTCTGTCTTTGTCTCTGTCTCAGTTTCTGTCTCTGTCTCCGTCTCTGTCTCTGTCTCTGTCTCTGCCTCTGTCTCCGTCTCTGTCTCTGTCTCTGTGTCTCTGCCTCTGCATCTCTGTCTCTGTGTCTCCGTCTCTGTGTCTCTGCCTCTGTCATTGTGTCTCGGTCTCTGTGAATCTCTCTCTCTCTGTCTCTGTCCCTGTCCCTCCCCTTGTCCCTGTCTCTGTCTCTGTCTCTGTCTCTGTCTCTGTCTCTGTCGCTGTCTCTGTCTCTGTCTCCGTCTCCGTCTCTGTCTCCGTCTCTGTCGCTGTCTCGGTCTTTGTCTCGGTCTCTGTTTCTGTCTCTGTCTCTGTCTCTGTCTCTGTCTCTGTCTCTGTCTCTGTCTCTGTCTCTGTCTCTGTCTCTGTCTCTGTCTCTGTCTCTGTCTCTGTCTCTGTCTCTGTCTCTGTCTCTGTCTCTGTCTCTGTCTCTGTGTCTGTCTCTGTGTCTCCGTCTCTGTGTCTCTGCCTCTGTCATTGTGTCTCGGTCTCTGTGAATCTCTCTCTCTCTGTCTCTGTCCCTGTCCCTCTCCTTGTCCCTGTCTCTGTCTCTGTCTCTGTCTCTGTCTCTGTCTCTGTCTCTGTCACTGTCTCTGTCTCTGTCTCTGCCTCTGTCTCTGTCAATGTCTCTGTCTCTGTCTCTGTCTCTGTCTCTGTCTCTGTCTCTGTCTCTCCCTCTGTCTCTGTCTCTGTCTCTGTCTCTGTCTCTGTCTCTGTCTCTGTCTCTGTCTCCTTGTCTCTGTCTCTGCATCTCTGTCTCTGTCTCTGCCTCTGTCTCTGTCACAGTCTCCGTCTCTGTCTCTGTCCCTGTCTCTGTCCCCGTCGCCGTCTTCATCTCTGTCTCTGTCTCTGTCTCTGCCTCTGTCTCTGTCTCTGTCTCTGTCTCTGTCTCTGTTTATGTGTCTGTCTCTGTCTCTGTCTCTGGGTCTCTGTCTGTGTGTCTCTGCCTCTGTCTCTTTGTCTCTGCCTCTGCATCGCTGCCTCCGTGCCTATGTCTCTATGTCTCTGTCTCTGTCTCTGCCTCTGTCTCTGTCTCTGTCTCTGCCTCCGTCTCTGTGTCTGTCTCTGCCACTGTCTGCGACTCTGTCTCTG
Organism: Megachile willughbiella; assembly: GCA_945859595.2. Lineage (NCBI taxonomy): Eukaryota > Metazoa > Arthropoda > Insecta > Hymenoptera > Megachilidae > Megachile > Megachile willughbiella. The sequence goes on from CAMAOD020000168.1 coordinate 185,421, forward strand.
TTTCTGTCTCTGTCTCTGTCTCTGTCTCTGTCTCTGTCTCTGCCTCTGTCTCTGTCCCTGTCCCTCTCCGTGGCCCTGTCGCTGTCTCTGTCTCTGTCTCTGTCCCTGTCCCTCTCCCTGGCCCTGTCTCCGTCTCTGTCTCTGTCTCTGCCTCTATCTCCGTCTCCGTCTCTGTCTCTGTCTCTGTCTCTGCCTCTGTCTCTGTCTCCGTCTCTGTCGCTGTCTCTCCCTCTGTCTCTGTCTCTGTCTCTGTGTCTCTGCCTCTGCATCTCTGTCTCTGTGTCTCCGTCTCTGTGTCTCTGCCTCTGTCATTGTGTCTCGGTCTCTGTGAATCTCTCTCTCTCTGTCTCTGTCCCTGTCCCTCTCCTTGTCCCTGTCTCTGTCTCTGTCTCTGTCTCTGTCTCTGTCTCTGTCTCTGTCTCTGTCTCTGTCTCTGTCTCAGTTTCTGTCTCTGTCTCCGTCTCTGCCTCTGTCTCTGTCTCTGCCTCTGTGTCTGTCCCCGTATCTGTCTCTGTCTCTGTTTCTGTCTCTGTCTCTGTTTCTGTCCCTGCCTCTGTCGCTGCATCTGTCTCCGTCTCTGTCTCTGTCTCTATCTCCGTCTCCGTCTCTGTCTCTGACTCCGTCTCTGTCTCTGTCTCTGTCTCTGTCTCTGTCACTGTCTCTGTCTCTGTCTCTGTCTCTGTCTCTGTCTCTGTCTCTGTCTCTGTCTGTGTCTCTGCCTCTGTCTCTGTCTCTGTGTCTCTGTCTCTGGGTCTGTCTCTGCATATGTGTCTGTATCTGTCTCTGTCTCTGGGTCTCTGTCTGTGTGTCTCTGCCTCTGTCTCATTGTCTCTGTCTCTGCATCTCTGCCTCCGTGCCTATGTCTCTATGTCTCTGTCGCTGTCTCTGTCCCTGTCTCAGTCTCTGTCTCTGTGTCTGTCTCTGTCTCTGCCTCTGTCTCTGTATCTGTCTCCGTCTCTGTCTCTGTCTCTGTCTCTGTCTCTGTCTCTGTCTCTGTCTCTGTCTCTGTCTCTGTCTCCGTTTCTGTCTCTGTGTCTCTGTCTCTGGGTCTCTGCCTGTGTGTCTCTGCCTCTGTCTCTTTGTCTCTGTATCAGTTTCTCTGCCTCCGTGCCTATGTCTCTGTGTCTCTGTCTCTGTCTCTGTCTCCCTGTCTCTGTCTCTGCATCTCTGTCTCTGTCTCTGTCTCTCCCTCTGTCTCTGTCTCTGTCTCTGTCTCTGTCTCTGTCTCTGTCTCCGTCTCCTTGTCTCTGTCTCTGCATCTCTGTCTCTGTCTCTGCCTCTGTCTCTGTCACTGTCTCCGTCTCTGGCTCTGTCCCTGTCTCTGTCCCCGTCGCCGTCTTCATCTCTGTCTCTGTCTCTGTCTCTGTCTCCGTCTCTGCTTCTGTCTCTGTCTCCGTCTCTGTCGCTGTCTCGGTCTTTGTCTCCGTCTCTGTTTCTGTCTCTGTCACTGCCTCTGTCTCTGTCTCTGTCTCTGTCTCTGTCTCTGTCTCTGTCTCTGTCTCTGTCTCTGTCTCTGTCTCTGTCTCTGTCTCTGTCTCTGTCTCTGTCTCTGTCTCTGTCTCTGTCTCTGTCTCTGTCTCTGTCTCTGTCTCTGTCTCCGTCCCTGTCTCTGCAACTGTCTCTGTCTTTGTCTCTGTCTCAGTTTCTGTCACTGTCTCCGTCTCTGTCTCTGTCTCTGTCTCTGTCTCTGTCTGTGTCTCTGCCTCTGTCTCGGTAATTGTCTCTGTCTCTGTCTCTGTCTCTGTCTCTGTCTCTGTGTCTCTGCCTCTGCATCTCTGTCTCTGTGTCTCTGCTTCTGTCATTGTGTCTCGGTCTCTGTGAATCTCTCTCTCTCTGTCTCTGTCCCTGTCCCTCTCCTTGTCCCTGTCTTTGTCTCTGTCTCTGTCTCTGTCTCTGTCTCTGTCTCTGTCACTGTCTCTGTCTTTGTCTCTGTCTCTGTCTCTGTCACTGTCTCTGTCTCTGTCTCTGTCTCTGTCTCTGTCTCTGTCTCTGTCTCTGTCGCTGCCGCTGTCTCTTCCTCTGTCTCTGTCTCTGTCTCTGTCTCTGTCTCTGTCTCAGTTTCTGTCTCTGTCTCCGTCTCTGCCTCTGTCTCTGTCTCTGCCTCTGTGTCTGTCCCCGTATCTGTCTCTGTCTCTGTTTCTGTCTCTGTCTCTGTTTCTGTCCCTGCCTCTGTCGCTGCATCTGTCTCCGTCTCTGTCTCTGTCTCTATCTCCGTCTCCGTCTCTGTCTCTGACTCCGTCTCTGTCTCTGTCTCTGTCTCTGTCTCTGTCTCTGTCTCTGTCTCTATCTCCGTCTCCGTCTCTGTCTCTGACTCCGTCTCTGTCTCTGTCTCTGTCTCTGTCTCTGTCACTGTCTCTGTCTCTGTCTCTGTCTCTGTCTCTGTCTCTGTCTCTGTCTCTGTCTGTGTCTCTGCCTCTGTCTCTGTCTCTGTGTCTCTGTCTCTGGGTCTGTCTCTGCATATGTGTCTGTATCTGTCTCTGTCTCTGGGTCTCTGTCTGTGTGTCTCTGCCTCTGTCTCATTGTCTCTGTCTCTGCATCTCTGCCTCCGTGCCTATGTCTCTATGTCTCTGTCGCTGTCTCTGTCCCTGTCTCAGTCTCTGTCTCTGTGTCTGTCTCTGTCTCTGCCTCTGTCTCTGTATCTGTCTCCGTCTCTGTCTCTGTCTCTCTCTCTGTCTCTGTCTCTGCCTCTGTCTCTGTCTCTGTCTCTGTCCCTGCCTCTGTTGCTGCATCTGTCTCCGTCTCTGTCTCTGTCGCTGTCTCTGTCTCTGTCTCTGTCTCTGTCTCCGTCTCGGTCTCTGTCTCTGTCTCTGTCTCTGTCTCTGTCTCTGTCTCTGTCTCTGTCTCTGTCTCTGTCTCTCTCTCTGTCTCTGTCTCTGTCTCTGTCTCTGTCTCTGTCTCTGTCTCTGTCTCTGTCTCTGTCTCTGTCTCTGTCTCTGTCTCTGTCTCTGTCTCTGTCTCTGTCTCTGTGTCTGTCTCTGTCTCTGTCTCTGTCGCTGTCACTGCCTCTGTCTCTGGCTCTGTCTCTGTCGCTGTCTCTTCCTCTGTCTCTGTCTCCGTCTCTGTCACTGCCTCTGTCTCTGCCTCTGTCTCTGTCTCTGTCCCTGGCTCTGTCTCTGTCCCTGTCTCTGTCTCTGTCTCTGTCTCTGTCTCTGTCTCTGTCTCTGTCTCTGTCTCTGTCTCTGTCTCTGTCTCTGTCTCTGTCTCTGTCTCTGTCTCTGTCTCTGTCTCTGTCTCTGTCTCTGTCTCTGTCTCTGTCTCTGTCTCTGTCTCTGTCTCTGTCTCTGTCTCTGTCTCTGTCTCTGTCTCTGTCTCTGTCTCTGTCTCTGTCTCCGTCCCTGTCTCTGCCGCTGTCTCTGTCTTTGTCTCTGTCTCAGTTTCTGTCACTGTCTCCGTCTCTGTCTCTGTCTCTGTCTCTGTCTCTGTCTGTGTCTCTGCCTCTGTCTCGGTCATTGTCTCTGTCTCTGTCTCTGTCTCTGTCTCTGTCTCTGTCTCTGTGTCTCTGCCTCTGCATCTCTGTCTCTGTGTCTCTGCTTCTGTCATTGTGTCTCGGTCTCTGTGAATCTCTCTCTCTCTGTCTCTGTCTCTGTCCCTCTCCTTGTCCCTGTCTCTGTCTCTGTCTCTGTCTCCGTCTCTGTGTCTGTCTCTGTCTCTGTCTCTGTCTCTGTCTCTGTCTCTGTCTCCGTCTCTGTCTCTGTCTCTGTGTCTCTGCCTCTGCATCTCTGTCTCTGTGTCTCCGTCTCTGTGTCTCTGCCTCTGTCATTGTGTCTCGGTCTCTGTGAATCTCTCTCTCTCTGTCTCTGTCCCTGTCCCTCTCCTTGTCCCTGTCTCTGTCTCTGTCTCTGTCTCTGTCTCTGTCTCTGTCTCTGTCTCTGTCTCTGTCTCTGTCTCAGTTTCTGTCTCTGTCTCCGTCTCTGCCTCTGCCTCTGTCTCTGTCTCTGCCTCTGTGTCTGTCCCCGTATCTGTCTCTGTCTCTGTTTCTGTCTCTGTCTCTGTTTCTGTCCCTGCCTCTGTCGCTGCATCTGTCTCCGTCTCTGTCTCTGTCTCTATCTCCGTCTCCGTCTCTGTCTCTGACTCCGTCTCTGTCTCTGTCTCTGTCTCTGTCTCTGTCACTGTCTCTGTCTCTGTCTCTGTCTCTGTCTCTGTCTCTGTCTCTGTCTCTGTCTGTGTCTCTGCCTCTGTCTCTGTCTCTGTGTCTCTGTCTCTGGGTCTGTCTCTGCATATGTGTCTGTATCTGTCTCTGTCTCTGGGTCTCTGTCTGTGTGTCTCTGCCTCTGTCTCATTGTCTCTGTCTCTGCATCTCTGCCTCCGCGCCTATGTCTCTATGTCTCTGTCGCTGTCTCTGTCCCTGTCTCAGTCTCTGTCTCTGTGTCTGTCTCTGTCTCTGCCTCTGTCTCTGTATCTGTCTCCGTCTCTGTCTCTGTCTCTGTCTCTGTCTCTGTCTCTGTCTCTGTCTCTGTCTCTGTCTCCGTTTCTGTCTCTGTGTCTCTGTCTCTGGGTCTCTGCCTGTGTGTCTCTGCCTCTGTCTCTTTGTCTCTGTATCAGTTTCTCTGCCTCCGTGCCTATGTCTCTGTGTCTCTGTCTCTGTCTCTGTCTCCCTGTCTCTGTCTCTGCATCTCTGTCTCTGTCTCTGTCTCTCCCTCTGTCTCTGTCTCTGTCTCTGTCTCTGTCTCTGTCTCTGTCTCCGTCTCCTTGTCTCTGTCTCTGCATCTCTGTCTCTGTCTCTGCCTCTGTCTCTGTCACTGTCTCCGTCTCTGGCTCTGTCCCTGTCTCTGTCCCCGTCGCCGTCTTCATCTCTGTCTCTGTCTCTGTCTCTGTCTCCGTCTCTGCTTCTGTCTCTGTCTCCGTCTCTGTCGCTGTCTCGGTCTTTGTCTCCGTCTCTGTTTCTGTCTCTGTCACTGCCTCTGTCTCTGTCTCTGTCTCTGTCTCTGTCTCTGTCTCTGTCTCTGTCTCTGTCTCTGTCTCTGTCTCTGTCTCTGTCTCTGTCTCTGTCTCTGTCTCTGTCTCTGTCTCTGTCTCTGTCTCTGTCTCTGTCTCTGTCTCTGTCTCTGTCTCTGTCTCTGTCTCTGTCTCTGTCTCTGTCTCTGTCTCTGTCTCTGTCTCTGTCTCTGTCTCTGTCTCTGTCTCTGTCTCTGTCTCTGTCTCTGTCTCTGTCTCTGTCTCTGTCTCTGTCTCTGTCTCTGTCTCTGTCTCTGTCTCCGTCCCTGTCTCTGCAACTGTCTCTGTCTTTGTCTCTGTCTCAGTTTCTGTCACTGTCTCCGTCTCTGTCTCTGTCTCTGTCTCTGTCTCTGTCTGTGTCTCTGCCTCTGTCTCGGTCATTGTCTCTGTCTCTGTCTCTGTCTCTGTCTCTGTCTCTGTGTCTCTGCCTCTGCATCTCTGTCTCTGTGTCTCTGCTTCTGTCATTGTGTCTCGGTCTCTGTGAATCTCTCTCTCTCTGTCTCTGTCCCTGTCCCTCTCCTTGTCCCTGTCTTTGTCTCTGTCTCTGTCTCTGTCTCTGTCTCTGTCTCTGTCACTGTCTCTGTCTTTGTCTCTGTCTCTGTCTCTGTCACTGTCTCTGTCTCTGTCTCTGTCTCTGTCTCTGTCTCTGTCTCTGTCTCTGTCGCTGCCGCTGTCTCTTCCTCTGTCTCTGTCTCTGTCTCTGTCTCTGTCTCTGTCTCAGTTTCTGTCTCTGTCTCCGTCTCTGCCTCTGTCTCTGTCTCTGCCTCTGTGTCTGTCCCCGTATCTGTCTCTGTCTCTGTTTCTGTCTCTGTCTCTGTTTCTGTCCCTGCCTCTGTCGCTGCATCTGTCTCCGTCTCTGTCTCTGTCTCTATCTCCGTCTCCGTCTCTGTCTCTGACTCCGTCTCTGTCTCTGTCTCTGTCTCTGTCTCTGTCTCTGTCTCTGTCTCTGTCTCTATCTCCGTCTCCGTCTCTGTCTCTGACTCCGTCTCTGTCTCTGTCTCTGTCTCTGTCTCTGTCACTGTCTCTGTCTCTGTCTCTGTCTCTGTCTCTGTCTCTGTCTCTGTCTCTGTCTGTGTCTCTGCCTCTGTCTCTGTCTCTGTGTCTCTGTCTCTGGGTCTGTCTCTGCATATGTGTCTGTATCTGTCTCTGTCTCTGGGTCTCTGTCTGTGTGTCTCTGCCTCTGTCTCATTGTCTCTGTCTCTGCATCTCTGCCTCCGTGCCTATGTCTCTATGTCTCTGTCGCTGTCTCTGTCCCTGTCTCAGTCTCTGTCTCTGTGTCTGTCTCTGTCTCTGCCTCTGTCTCTGTATCTGTCTCCGTCTCTGTCTCTGTCTCTCTCTCTGTCTCTGTCTCTGTCTCTGTCTCTGTCTCTGTCTCTGTCCCTGCCTCTGTTGCTGCATCTGTCTCCGTCTCTGTCTCTGTCGCTGTCTCTGTCTCTGTCTCTGTCTCTGTCTCCGTCTCGGTCTCTGTCTCTGTCTCTGTCTCTGTCTCTGTCTCTGTCTCTGTCTCTGTCTCTGTCTCTGTCTCTCTCTCTGTCTCTGTCTCTGTCTCTGTCTCTGTCTCTGTCTCTGTCTCTGTCTCTGTCTCTGTCTCTGTCTCTGTCTCTGTCTCTGTCTCTGTCTCTGTCTCTGTCTCTGTGTCTGTCTCTGTCTCTGTCTCTGTCGCTGTCACTGCCTCTGTCTCTGGCTCTGTCTCTGTCGCTGTCTCTTCCTCTGTCTCTGTCTCCGTCTCTGTCACTGCCTCTGTCTCTGCCTCTGTCTCTGTCTCTGTCCCTGGCTCTGTCTCTGTCCCTGTCTCTGTCTCTGTCTCTGTCTCTGTCTCTGTCTCTGTCTCTGTCTCTGTCTCTGTCTCTGTCTCTGTCTCTGTCTCTGTCTCTGTCTCTGTCTCTGTCTCTGTCTCTGTCTCTGTCTCTGTCTCTGTCTCTGTCTCTGTCTCTGTCTCTGTCTCTGTCTCTGTCTCTGTCTCTGTCTCTGTCTCTGTCTCTGTCTCTGTCTCTGTCTCTGTCTCTGTCTCTGTCTCCGTCCCTGTCTCTGCCGCTGTCTCTGTCTTCGTCTCTGTCTCAGTTTCTGTCACTGTCTCCGTCTCTGTCTCTGTCTCTGTCTCTGTCTCTGTCTGTGTCTCTGCCTCTGTCTCGGTCATTGTCTCTGTCTCTGTCTCTGTCTCTGTCTCTGTCTCTGTCTCTGTGTCTCTGCCTCTGCATCTCTGTCTCTGTGTCTCTGCTTCTGTCATTGTGTCTCGGTCTCTGTGAATCTCTCTCTCTCTGTCTCTGTCTCTGTCCCTCTCCTTGTCCCTGTCTCTGTCTCTGTCTCTGTCTCCGTCTCTGTGTCTGTCTCTGTCTCTGTCTCTGTCTCTGTCTCTGTCTCTGTCTCCGTCTCTGTCTCTGTCTCTGTGTCTCTGCCTCTGCATCTCTGTCTCTGTGTCTCCGTCTCTGTGTCTCTGCCTCTGTCATTGTGTCTCGGTCTCTGTGAATCTCTCTCTCTCTGTCTCTGTCCCTGTCCCTCTCCTTGTCCCTGTCTCTGTCTCTGTCTCTGTCTCTGTCTCTGTCTCTGTCTCTGTCTCTGTCTCTGTCTCTGTCTCAGTTTCTGTCTCTGTCTCCGTCTCTGCCTCTGTCTCTGTCTCTGCCTCTGTGTCTGTCCCCGTATCTGTCTCTGTCTCTGTTTCTGTCTCTGTCTCTGTTTCTGTCCCTGCCTCTGTCGCTGCATCTGTCTCCGTCTCTGTCTCTGTCTCTATCTCCGTCTCCGTCTCTGTCTCTGACTCCGTCTCTGTCTCTGTCTCTGTCTCTGTCTCTGTCACTGTCTCTGTCTCTGTCTCTGTCTCTGTCTCTGTCTCTGTCTCTGTCTGTGTCTCTGCCTCTGTCTCTGTCTCTGTGTCTCTGTCTCTGGGTCTGTCTCTGCATATGTGTCTGTATCTGTCTCTGTCTCTGGGTCTCTGTCTGTGTGTCTCTGCCTCTGTCTCATTGTCTCTGTCTCTGCATCTCTGCCTCCGCGCCTATGTCTCTATGTCTCTGTCGCTGTCTCTGTCCCTGTCTCAGTCTCTGTCTCTGTGTCTGTCTCTGTCTCTGCCTCTGTCTCTGTATCTGTCTCCGTCTCTGTCTCTGTCTCTGTCTCTGTCTCTGTCTCTGTCTCTGTCTCTGTCTCTGTCTCCGTTTCTGTCTCTGTGTCTCTGTCTCTGGGTCTCTGCCTGTGTGTCTCTGCCTCTGTCTCTTTGTCTCTGTATCAGTTTCTCTGCCTCCGTGCCTATGTCTCTGTGTCTCTGTCTCTGTCTCTGTCTCCCTGTCTCTGTCTCTGCATCTCTGTCTCTGTCTCTGTCTCTCCCTCTGTCTCTGTCTCTGTCTCTGTCTCTGTCTCTGTCTCTGTCTCTGTCTCCGTCTCCTTGTCTCTGTCTCTGCATCTCTGTCTCTGTCTCTGCCTCTGTCTCTGTCACTGTCTCCGTCTCTGGCTCTGTCCCTGTCTCTGTCCCCGTCGCCGTCTTCATCTCTGTCTCTGTCTCTGTCTCTGTCTCCGTCTCTGCTTCTGTCTCTGTCTCCGTCTCTGTCGCTGTCTCGGTCTTTGTCTCCGTCTCTGTTTCTGTCTCTGTCACTGCCTCTGTCTCTGTCTCTGTCTCTGTCTCTGTCTCTGTCTCTGTCTCTGTCTCTGTCTCTGTCTCTGTCTCTGTCTCTGTCTCTGTCTCTGTCTCTGTCTCTGTCTCTGTCTCTGTCTCTGTCTCTGTCTCTGTCTCTGTCTCTGTCTCTGTCTCTGTCTCTGTCTCTGTCTCTGTCTCTGTCTCTGTCTCTGTCTCCGTCCCTGTCTCTGCAACTGTCTCTGTCTTTGTCTCTGTCTCAGTTTCTGTCACTGTCTCCGTCTCTGTCTCTGTCTCTGTCTCTGTCTCTGTCTGTGTCTCTGCCTCTGTCTCGGTCATTGTCTCTGTCTCTGTCTCTGTCTCTGTCTCTGTCTCTGTGTCTCTGCCTCTGCATCTCTGTCTCTGTGTCTCTGCTTCTGTCATTGTGTCTCGGTCTCTGTGAATCTCTCTCTCTCTGTCTCTGTCCCTGTCCCTCTCCTTGTCCCTGTCTTTGTCTCTGTCTCTGTCTCTGTCTCTGTCTCTGTCTCTGTCACTGTCTCTGTCTTTGTCTCTGTCTCTGTCTCTGTCACTGTCTCTGTCTCTGTCTCTGTCTCTGTCTCTGTCTCTGTCTCTGTCTCTGTCTCTGTCGCTGCCGCTGTCTCTTCCTCTGTCTCTGTCTCTGTCTCTGTCTCTGTCTCTGTCTCAGTTTCTGTCTCTGTCTCCGTCTCTGCCTCTGTCTCTGTCTCTGCCTCTGTGTCTGTCCCCGTATCTGTCTCTGTCTCTGTTTCTGTCTCTGTCTCTGTTTCTGTCCCTGCCTCTGTCGCTGCATCTGTCTCCGTCTCTGTCTCTGTCTCTATCTCCGTCTCCGTCTCTGTCTCTGTCTCCGTCTCTGTCTCTGTCTCTGTCTCTGTCTCTGTCTCTGTCTCTGTCTCTATCTCCTTCTCCGTCTCTGTCTCTGACTCCGTCTCTGTCTCTGTCTCTGTCTCTGTCTCTGTCACTGTCTCTGTCTCTGTCTCTGTCTCTGTCTCTGTCTCTGTCTCTGTCTCTGTCTCTGTCTGTGTCTCTGCCTCTGTCTCTGTCTCTGTGTCTCTGTCTCTGGGTCTGTCTCTGCATATGTGTCTGTATCTGTCTCTGTCTCTGGGTCTCTGTCTGTGTGTCTCTGCCTCTGTCTCATTGTCTCTGTCTCTGCATCTCTGCCTCCGTGCCTATGTCTCTATGTCTCTGTCGCTGTCTCTGTCCCTGTCTCAGTCTCTGTCTCTGTGTCTGTCTCTGTCTCTGCCTCTGTCTCTGTATCTGTCTCCGTCTCTGTCTCTGTCTCTCTCTCTGTCTCTGTCTCTGCCTCTGTCTCTGTCTCTGTCTCTGTCCCTGCCTCTGTTGCTGCATCTGTCTCCGTCTCTGTCTCTGTCGCTGTCTCTGTCTCTGTCTCTGTCTCTGTCTCCGTCTCGGTCTCTGTCTCTGTCTCTGTCTCTGTCTCTGTCTCTGTCTCTGTCTCTGTCTCTGTCTCTGTCTCTGTCTCTGTCTCTGTCTCTGTCTCTGTCTCTGTCTCTGTCTCTGTCTCTGTCTCTGTCTCTGTCTCTGTCTCTGTCTCTGTGTCTGTCTCTGTCTCTGTCTCTGTCGCTGTCACTGCCTCTGTCTCTGGCTCTGTCTCTGTCGCTGTCTCTTCCTCTGTCTCTGTCTCCGTCTCTGTCACTGCCTCTGTCTCTGCCTCTGTCTCTGTCTCTGTCCCTGGCTCTGTCTCTGTCCCTGTCTCTGTCTCTGTCTCTGTCTCTGTCTCCGTCTCTGCTTCTGTCTCTGTCTCCGTCTCTGTCGCTGTCTCGGTCTTTGTCTCCGTCTCTGTTTCTGTCTCTGTCACTGCCTCTGTCTCTGTCTCTGTCTCTGTCTCTGTCTCTGTCTCTGTCTCTGTCTCTGTCTCTGTCTCTGTCTCTGTCTCTGTCTCTGTCTCTGTCTCTGTCTCTGTCTCTGTCTCTGTCTCTGTCTCTGTCTCTGTCTCTGTCTCTGTCTCTGTCTCTGTCTCTGTCTCTGTCTCTGTCTCTGTCTCTGTCTCTGTCTCCGTCCCTGTCTCTGCAACTGTCTCTGTCTTTGTCTCTGTCTCAGTTTCTGTCACTGTCTCCGTCTCTGTCTCTGTCTCTGTCTCTGTCTCTGTCTGTGTCTCTGCCTCTGTCTCGGTCATTGTCTCTGTCTCTGTCTCTGTCTCTGTCTCTGTCTCTGTGTCTCTGCCTCTGCATCTCTGTCTCTGTGTCTCTGCTTCTGTCATTGTGTCTCGGTCTCTGTGAATCTCTCTCTCTCTGTCTCTGTCCCTGTCCCTCTCCTTGTCCCTGTCTTTGTCTCTGTCTCTGTCTCTGTCTCTGTCTCTGTCTCTGTCTCTGTCACTGTCTCTGTCTTTGTCTCTGTCTCTGTCTCTGTCACTGTCTCTGTCTCTGTCTCTGTCTCTGTCTCTGTCTCTGTCTCTGTCTCTGTCGCTGCCGCTGTCTCTTCCTCTGTCTCTGTCTCTGTCTCTGTCTCTGTCTCTGTCTCAGTTTCTGTCTCTGTCTCCGTCTCTGCCTCTGTCTCTGTCTCTGCCTCTGTGTCTGTCCCCGTATCTGTCTCTGTCTCTGTTTCTGTCTCTGTCTCTGTTTCTGTCCCTGCCTCTGTCGCTGCATCTGTCTCCGTCTCTGTCTCTGTCTCTATCTCCGTCTCCGTCTCTGTCTCTGTCTCCGTCTCTGTCTCTGTCTCTGTCTCTGTCTCTGTCTCTGTCTCTGTCTCTATCTCCTTCTCCGTCTCTGTCTCTGACTCCGTCTCTGTCTCTGTCTCTGTCTCTGTCTCTGTCACTGTCTCTGTCTCTGTCTCTGTCTCTGTCTCTGTCTCTGTCTCTGTCTCTGTCTGTGTCTCTGCCTCTGTCTCTGTCTCTGTGTCTCTGTCTCTGGGTCTGTCTCTGCATATGTGTCTGTATCTGTCTCTGTCTCTGGGTCTCTGTCTGTGTGTCTCTGCCTCTGTCTCATTGTCTCTGTCTCTGCATCTCTGCCTCCGTGCCTATGTCTCTATGTCTCTGTCGCTGTCTCTGTCCCTGTCTCAGTCTCTGTCTCTGTGTCTGTCTCTGTCTCTGCCTCTGTCTCTGTATCTGTCTCCGTCTCTGTCTCTGTCTCTCTCTCTGTCTCTGTCTCTGCCTCTGTCTCTGTCTCTGTCTCTGTCCCTGCCTCTGTTGCTGCATCTGTCTCCGTCTCTGTCTCTGTCGCTGTCTCTGTCTCTGTCTCTGTCTCTGTCTCCGTCTCGGTCTCTGTCTCTGTCTCTGTCTCTGTCTCTGTCTCTGTCTCTGTCTCTGTCTCTGTCTCTGTCTCTGTCTCTGTCTCTGTCTCTGTCTCTGTCTCTGTCTCTGTCTCTGTCTCTGTCTCTGTCTCTGTCTCTGTCTCTGTCTCTGTGTCTGTCTCTGTCTCTGTCTCTGTCGCTGTCACTGCCTCTGTCTCTGGCTCTGTCTCTGTCGCTGTCTCTTCCTCTGTCTCTGTCTCCGTCTCTGTCACTGCCTCTGTCTCTGCCTCTGTCTCTGTCTCTGTCCCTGGCTCTGTCTCTGTCCCTGTCTCTGTCTCTGTCTCTGTCTCTGTCTCTGTCTCTGTCTCTGTCTCTGTCTCTGTCTCTGTCTCTGTCTCTGTCTCTGTCTCTGTCTCTGTCTCTGTCTCTGTCTCTGTCTCTGTCTCTGTCTCTGTCTCTGTCTCTGTCTCTGTCTCTGTCTCTGTCTCTGTCTCTGTCTCTGTCTCTGTCTCTGTCTCTGTCTCTGTCTCTGTCTCCGTCCCTGTCTCTGCCGCTGTCTCTGTCTTTGTCTCTGTCTCAGTTTCTGTCACTGTCTCCGTCTCTGTCTCTGTCTCTGTCTCTGTCTCTGTCTGTGTCTCTGCCTCTGTCTCGGTCATTGTCTCTGTCTCTGTCTCTGTCTCTGTCTCTGTCTCTGTCTCTGTCTCTGTGTCTCTGCCTCTGCATCTCTGTCTCTGTGTCTCTGCTTCTGTCATTGTGTCTCGGTCTCTGTGAATCTCTCTCTCTCTGTCTCTGTCTCTGTCCCTCTCCTTGTCCCTGTCTCTGTCTCTGTCTCTGTCTCCGTCTCTGTGTCTGTCTCTGTCTCTGTCTCTGTCTCTGTCTCTGTCTCTGTCTCTGTCTCCGTCTCTGTCTCTGTCTCTGTGTCTCTGCCTCTGCATCTCTGTCTCTGTGTCTCCGTCTCTGTGTCTCTGCCTCTGTCATTGTGTCTCGGTCTCTGTGAATCTCTCTCTCTCTGTCTCTGTCCCTGTCCCTCTCCTTGTCCCTGTCTCTGTCTCTGTCTCTGTCTCTGTCTCTGTCTCTGTCTCTGTCTCTGTCTCTGTCTCTGTCTCTGTCTCAGTTTCTGTCTCTGTCTCCGTCTCTGCCTCTGTCTCTGTCTCTGCCTCTGTGTCTGTCCCCGTATCTGTCTCTGTCTCTGTTTCTGTCTCTGTCTCTGTTTCTGTCCCTGCCTCTGTCGCTGCATCTGTCTCCGTCTCTGTCTCTGTCTCTATCTCCGTCTCCGTCTCTGTCTCTGACTCCGTCTCTGTCTCTGTCTCTGTCTCTGTCTCTGTCACTGTCTCTGTCTCTGTCTCTGTCTCTGTCTCTGTCTCTGTCTCTGTCTCTGTCTCTGTCTGTGTCTCTGCCTCTGTCTCTGTCTCTGTGTCTCTGTCTCTGGGTCTGTCTCTGCATATGTCTCTGTATCTGTCTCTGTCTCTGGGTCTCTGTCTGTGTGTCTCTGCCTCTGTCTCATTGTCTCTGTCTCTGCATCTCTGCCTCCGCGCCTATGTCTCTATGTCTCTGTCGCTGTCTCTGTCCCTGTCTCAGTCTCTGTCTCTGTGTCTGTCTCTGTCTCTGCCTCTGTCTCTGTATCTGTCTCCGTCTCTGTCTCTGTCTCTGTCTCTGTCTCTGTCTCTGTCTCTGTCTCTGTCTCTGTCTCCGTTTCTGTCTCTGTGTCTCTGTCTCTGGGTCTCTGCCTGTGTGTCTCTGCCTCTGTCTCTTTGTCTCTGTATCAGTTTCTCTGCCTCCGTGCCTATGTCTCTGTGTCTCTGTCTCTGTCTCTGTCTCCCTGTCTCTGTCTCTGCATCTCTGTCTCTGTCTCTGTCTCTCCCTCTGTCTCTGTCTCTGTCTCTGTCTCTGTCTCTGTCTCTGTCTCCGTCTCCTTGTCTCTGTCTCTGCATCTCTGTCTCTGTCTCTGCCTCTGTCTCTGTCACTGTCTCCGTCTCTGGCTCTGTCCCTGTCTCTGTCCCCGTCGCCGTCTTCATCTCTGTCTCTGTCTCTGTCTCTGTCTCCGTCTCTGCTTCTGTCTCTGTCTCCGTCTCTGTCGCTGTCTCGGTCTTTGTCTCCGTCTCTGTTTCTGTCTCTGTCACTGCCTCTGTCTCTGTCTCTGTCTCTGTCTCTGTCTCTGTCTCTGTCTCTGTCTCTGTCTCTGTCTCTGTCTCTGTCTCTGTCTCTGTCTCTGTCTCTGTCTCTGTCTCTGTCTCTGTCTCTGTCTCTGTCTCTGTCTCTGTCTCTGTCTCTGTCTCTGTCTCTGTCTCTGTCTCTGTCTCTGTCTCTGTCTCTGTCTCTGTCTCTGTCTCTGTCTCTGTCTCTGTCTCTGTCTCTGTCTCTGTCTCTGTCTCTGTCTCTGTCTCTGTCTCTGTCTCTGTCTCCGTGCCTGTCTCTGCAACTGTCTCTGTCTTTGTCTCTGTCTCAGTTTCTGTCACTGTCTCCGTCTCTGTCTCTGTCTCTGTCTCTGTCTCTGTCTGTGTCTCTGCCTCTGTCTCGGTCATTGTCTCTGTCTCTGTCTCTGTCTCTGTCTCTGTCTCTGTGTCTCTGCCTCTGCATCTCTGTCTCTGTGTCTCTGCTTCTGTCATTGTGTCTCGGTCTCTGTGAATCTCTCTCTCTCTGTCTCTGTCCCTGTCCCTCTCCTTGTCCCTGTCTTTGTCTCTGTCTCTGTCTCTGTCTCTGTCTCTGTCTCTGTCACTGTCTCTGTCTTTGTCTCTGTCTCTGTCTCTGTCACTGTCTCTGTCTCTGTCTCTGTCTCTGTCTCTGTCTCTGTCTCTGTCTCTGTCGCTGCCGCTGTCTCTTCCTCTGTCTCTGTCTCTGTCTCTGTCTCTGTCTCTGTCTCAGTTTCTGTCTCTGTCTCCGTCTCTGCCTCTGTCTCTGTCTCTGCCTCTGTGTCTGTCCCCGTATCTGTCTCTGTCTCTGTTTCTGTCTCTGTCTCTGTTTCTGTCCCTGCCTCTGTCGCTGCATCTGTCTCCGTCTCTGTCTCTGTCTCTATCTCCGTCTCCGTCTCTGTCTCTGACTCCGTCTCTGTCTCTGTCTCTGTCTCTGTCTCTGTCTCTGTCTCTGTCTCTGTCTCTATCTCCGTCTCCGTCTCTGTCTCTGACTCCGTCTCTGTCTCTGTCTCTGTCTCTGTCTCTGTCACTGTCTCTGTCTCTGTCTCTGTCTCTGTCTCTGTCTCTGTCTCTGTCTCTGTCTGTGTCTCTGCCTCTGTCTCTGTCTCTGTGTCTCTGTCTCTGGGTCTGTCTCTGCATATGTGTCTGTATCTGTCTCTGTCTCTGGGTCTCTGTCTGTGTGTCTCTGCCTCTGTCTCATTGTCTCTGTCTCTGCATCTCTGCCTCCGTGCCTATGTCTCTATGTCTCTGTCGCTGTCTCTGTCCCTGTCTCAGTCTCTGTCTCTGTGTCTGTCTCTGTCTCTGTCTCTGCCTCTGTCTCTGTATCTGTCTCCGTCTCTGTCTCTGTCTCTCTCTCTGTCTCTGTCTCTGTCTCTGTCTCTGTCTCTGTCTCTGTCCCTGCCTCTGTTGCTGCATCTGTCTCCGTCTCTGTCTCTGTCGCTGTCTCTGTCTCTGTCTCTGTCTCTGTCTCCGTCTCGGTCTCTGTCTCTGTCTCTGTCTCTGTCTCTGTCTCTGTCTCTGTCTCTGTCTCTGTCTCTGTCTCTCTCTCTGTCTCTGTCTCTGTCTCTGTCTCTGTCTCTGTCTCTGTCTCTGTCTCTGTCTCTGTCTCTGTCTCTGTCTCTGTCTCTGTCTCTGTCTCTGTCTCTGTCTCTGTCTCTGTCTCTGTGTCTGTCTCTGTCTCTGTCTCTGTCGCTGTCACTGCCTCTGTCTCTGGCTCTGTCTCTGTCGCTGTCTCTTCCTCTGTCTCTGTCTCCGTCTCTGTCACTGCCTCTGTCTCTGCCTCTGTCTCTGTCTCTGTCCCTGGCTCTGTCTCTGTCCCTGTCTCTGTCTCTGTCTCTGTCTCTGTCTCTGTCTCTGTCTCTGTCTCTGTCTCTGTCTCTGTCTCTGTCTCTGTCTCTGTCTCTGTCTCTGTCTCTGTCTCTGTCTCTGTCTCTGTCTCTGTCTCTGTCTCTGTCTCTGTCTCTGTCTCTGTCTCTGTCTCTGTCTCTGTCTCTGTCTCTGTCTCTGTCTCTGTCTCTGTCTCTGTCTCTGTCTCTGTCTCCGTCCCTGTCTCTGCCGCTGTCTCTGTCTTCGTCTCTGTCTCAGTTTCTGTCACTGTCTCCGTCTCTGTCTCTGTCTCTGTCTCTGTCTCTGTCTGTGTCTCTGCCTCTGTCTCGGTCATTGTCTCTGTCTCTGTCTCTGTCTCTGTCTCTGTCTCTGTCTCTGTGTCTCTGCCTCTGCATCTCTGTCTCTGTGTCTCCGTCTCTGTGTCTCTGCCTCTGTCATTGTGTCTCGGTCTCTGTGAATCTCTCTCTCTCTGTCTCTGTCCCTGTCCCTCTCCTTGTCCCTGTCTCTGTCTCTGTCTCTGTCTCTGTCTCTGTCTCTGTCTCTGTCTCTGTCTCTGTCTCTGTCTCTGTCTCTGTCTCTGTCACTGTCTCTGTCTCTGTCTCTGTCTCTGTCTCTGTCTCTGTCTCTGTCTCTGTCTGTGTCTCTGCCTCTGTCTCTGTCTCTGTGTCTCTGTCTCTGGGTCTGTCTCTGCATATGTGTCTGTATCTGTCTCTGTCTCTGGGTCTCTGTCTGTGTGTCTCTGCCTCTGTCTCATTGTCTCTGTCTCTGCATCTCTGCCTCCGCGCCTATGTCTCTATGTCTCTGTCTCTGTCTCTGTCTCTGTCTCTGTCACTGTCTCTGTCTCCGTCTCTGTCTCTGTCTCTGTCTCTGTCTCTGTCTCTGTCTCTGTCTCTGTCTCTGTCTCCGTTTCTGTCTCTGTGTCTCTGTCTCTGGGTCTCTGCCTGTGTGTCTCTGCCTCTGTCTCTTTGTCTCTGTATCAGTTTCTCTGCCTCCGTGCCTATGTCTCTGTGTCTCTGTCTCTGTCTCTGTCTCCCTGTCTCTGTCTCTGCATCTCTGTCTCTGTCTCTGTCTCTCCCTCTGTCTCTGTCTCTGTCTCTGTCTCTGTCTCTGTCTCTGTCTCTGTCTCCGTCTCCTTGTCTCTGTCTCTGCATCTCTGTCTCTGTCTCTGCCTCTGTCTCTGTCACTGTCTCCGTCTCTGGCTCTGTCCCTGTCTCTGTCCCCGTCGCCGTCTTCATCTCTGTCTCTGTCTCTGTCTCTGTCTCCGTCTCTGCTTCTGTCTCTGTCTCCGTCTCTGTCGCTGTCTCGGTCTTTGTCTCCGTCTCTGTTTCTGTCTCTGTCACTGCCTCTGTCTCTGTCTCTGTCTCTGTCTCTGTCTCTGTCTCTGTCTCTGTCTCTGTCTCTGTCTCTGTCTCTGTCTCTGTCTCTGTCTCTG